>OZ036009.1:6319140-6333119 GCA_964035015.1 Corallium rubrum
TTATTCAAGGGCGGCGTTTAATAATATTTTTTGTTTCTCCTGCGGCGTTTATTCGAGGGAGGCGTTTATTCAAGGAAATACGGTATTTCTAACATAATGTACGGCTTCTAGTTATTAAAGCTACCTCCGCCAAGAGGTTATGTCTTCCCCTTGTCATCAGGATATCTCACAAAATGCCGCACAGGTTTTTATAAAAGTTTGGGGAAAGATTGACCATAGCTCAAGGACCAACGCTTTCAATTTTGGTTGAAATTTGGATAAGAAATTAATAAAAAACTGACCACCGGATTCTCAGTGTAGAAAAAAATGCTTGGTTGCGCTCCGTCGGGTAACCGGGCTATAGCCAGAAACGAGAATGTGTTTTCGTTAAAGTGTATATGAAACGAAAATTACGTTTGTCTTATTTGAAAGAACTCTTAAAATAATGGGGAATATCAATTTACAGCTTTTTCATATTTTACTTAGTTCTTGAGATATTTAGACTTATGTGATATTCAAATGAGATAACTTATGGTTCGTTTTTTTCTAATTAACATATTCGAAAATTGTGAATATTTTTAAGATTATTGATCAAAATCACTTGTCACTTGTCTTTCATGTTTAGTTGCATGAACTGTAGCAATATGCAAAGTTTCAAGTGATTTTGATCAATAATCTTAAAAATATTCACGATTTTCGAATACGTTAATTAGAAAAAAACGAACCATAAGTTATCTCATTTGAATATCACATAAGTCTAAATATCTCAAGAACTAAGTAAAATATGAAAAAGCTGTAAATTGATATTCCCCATTATTTTAAGAGTTCTTTCAAATAAGACAAACTTAATTTTCGTTTCATATGAACTTTATATCCTCTCTGATTAACTTATTCGATGACGTCGTTAAAATGAATTCTCAAGAGAGAAGAGGACTGGGATTTAGTCTGATTCATTGAACTCTAAATAAACTGGAACGATAACTCGCTTGCACGTTTTGAAGCCAACATGGAGGCCGCCATGCACGTCAACCCCAGTCCCTTTTACATTATAACCGAGAGAAAATGAAGCTGAATTTGGTGAACTGGGTTGCAAAAACACCTTGAAATCAAAGAAAAACTAAACTTGTTAACCACTTTTAGGCTTAAATCAAATTCCAATATACCGTAGAGTAGGTGAACACTGACATGACGAGTAAAAACAAGGAAAACAGTAAAAATATAAGCTCTCAAATGAAAGTCAACAATACGCAACCAAAATTGCCATTGGTTTGGACAAATATAAAGAAAATACATATGAAACCCAGGTTTAAAATGAAGAGGTTGTTTATAAAAACAGTTGGGTTTTAAATTTCTCAATTTTCAGTAGGAAAAAAACAACAAAATGCACTTTACCGTGTGTTATTACAGCTCTGGAATTACTCTTCGTATCGAAAAATGTCAGATTTAGCATTTCCACAACTGAAACTTGAGTTAAAGCTATAATTTAGCATTATCTTATTACTAATTCTTGGCAAGACAACCTTCAAACGTTTGAGATAACAAAGAAAAATAAGAGAAACCTGCATTTTCCGTACGAGTTTCGGACTCGAATTTTGCTTTTGTTCGGCAGATATTTCGTCATTCAATCCATTTTCGTGTGTAGAAATTGTTCAGGTACAAGGCCAATAAGCCCAATACATACTATCTTCTTCGTTATCATCTATAAAAAAACTTTAGGTCTAAAAAATGGTTGTTTTTTGCAGCGAGTTTTCAGTTTTTCATTGTGCCCCTCATAGGTTCTGTTGACGTCAGACGTGCAATGGCGACCCCCAGCGGCCGGAAGTTTGACTTCACCCAATCATAGTCTTATGGAGTTAGCGTTCCAGTTTATTTAAAGTTCAATGGTCCGATTCGACGACATATTTCAGCATACCCTCTCATTTAGAATTCAGGATAATCCTGAATTGTAAGTGAAAGCACATATTGCATATTTGGGAAACGCCGTGAAAGGACTGGGGGAATCCTTTTGAGACATCCCTTTTAACAAAGTGTAAATCATTTCTTCACACAACTAATAAAGATTTTTTTTTTACTTTTTCAGCTGCTTCGGCATTTTGTTACTTCTTATCCTGGTATCTATACAGACCTCATCACAATCACAATGGTGTTTGTGCCCACGTTATCGAATATCAGGGAGCAGAAAAGCAGACGCCTCCGAAAGAAACGAACCTTTGAAAACCTTTAGTTCTAACCTATATGTAACGGGACTTCGGGTGCCCCTCCCCCCCTCTACCTCCTTCCCAGGGCCTTTGTGAAATTGGTAAGGCCTGGTTCAAACGTCGAACTTATCATGTGCCGCATAGGTAGCCCCCGGAGAAATCTCAATGCCGGGGGCTGAGCCCCCCCCCCCCCCCCCCCTCCCAGAAATTTTGCAGCAACTGACTCATCAATCACCATTCACAAATTATAGGTTACTCGTTAGGCTAAAGTAACTGTTACAACCTCATTCCTGTCAGCCAAAAGCATCCATATACAGTGATAAGTCAACCCAGTAAACACAACATCGAAAAATTGTTGAAATCTGTTGTATTTTACCTAGTTTTTATGACATTTCATGACCTTCAGTGTTCTTAAAAATCACCCCTCAGAATGCAGGAAGTTGCATTTCCAAGACTCTAAATTTCAAAAATTTCCGAGGGGGCATACCCTCGGACCCCCCACGAGAAATTTCTTAGAAAGGCCCTGTTTAGCACTTCAGCCCCCATAGACGAAAACAAAACTCTACGCCTATGATCGTATGACGCCATCTTGCGTGGTTGATCTTTAGTTTATTTGCAAATGGTGGCCAGTGGCTTATCAACAGTGTCTGTATTCAGTGTAATTTTTTCTTTGCTACTACAGTATACATTAAATTTCTCGCATTTCATTCACCAACTGCTTGAAGTATTACATTACAGTTTATCTTATCTAGTTATCTTATTAGCTTATGATTTATGAAGTCCACGCTACTCTTTCCTTCGCAGGTTCTTTATTTCGGAGATTTCTAACTGGGCTCGTCGGAGAAATATCGGAATCGTCAGCTGAACATAAGGAATGCGGGCGGAAAACGGAAAGTACCTCTGCCAGATTTCTGTGTCAATAATATTTTTGCAAACTGAACAGCTGTATAGGACGAGTAATCTTGACAGGTGACACTGGATAGACGATTTACTTCTGGCGATCCATACCACAACTCGTTAAATTAAATTTTAAAACTCGAAAGTCAAATTACACAGCAATAAAGAAGACACACAACTCGCGCACTAACCGTTCAATTCGTTTCTTGATCTTTGTTTTTTCGATGGTCTCTAGTTCTGTCCACTCGATCCTTTTTTCTTTTGGCCAAATCTCTCGTCTGTTCCCACAATTTCTCGTCTGTTCCCAAGTTTTGGTCTTTTTAAGGTTGCTGGTTGACCACGTCGACGATCTGGATCTCCGTTCTAACTCTGTTTCTTGCTTCAATGGTGGTCTTCAATTGATAGTCGCTAACAGCTAACTTTGGGTTCAAACACGGATTCGATGTATGCCGCACCACCATTGATCTATTGGACGACGTGTCCTCTTTATCTTCCACTTTTCTAACACACATCTGCGTAGATGATTGATCCCACCGCTGAGCACCAAATTTATAGCAAGCGGAACACACACACAACAAAGTTGGAGTGGAGAACCATTTATTAAAACAAAGTACAACCGTATGTAATATAACTTAAATCACATCATATTGTTGATTGTTTGACGTTATTAAGCGCGCGAGTATAGCAGGGGTTCTTGCTATTGTTGTTGAGGCGGTTAACATGGAAAATATGTTCTCACATCATTAGATATTCATAGCATTTCGGCCAATCGGTTGCTTGACTTACGTCACATGTACTTAACCCAGTCTAAACCAGAGACCAATTAATTCAAGTACGAGAACAATACATAATGTTAATTTAAAATTTCAATACTGTATTTAGAAATGTTTTCTAAATACAGTAAACTGTATTTAGAAAACATTTCTAAATACATACGCTGTATTTAGAAATCATTTCCCAATACAATATTCTGTCGCTATAGAAACCAGTTCCAAATACAACAGATTTTTTTACCTAACAGCGCTTCACAATATAAGCGACTACATGCGATACATATATTACAAGTAAAATAGACTAACAAGAAACCAAACTTACGTTGGTGCAATTTAAGTTATTCGACGACAGACAGAAACCTACGAAAAGCACTAAAACAGTGATGTTGCTTGCAGACTGATTGAAGTAATGAAGTTTAAACATCCATCTACCTTTCATAATATTATGAAGTACATATAAAAGTATACAAGACAGTCACCTCACACTTTGTTTTCTCCGGTATCGACCATTAACATCTTCTGTCTTCTTCAGTTTGTAAAGTTCTACATTATTCCAATTGTCATCTATATTTTCTCTGCTCAATATCAGTCCTGGCTAAATTGAACCTGCTATTCAACATAATCTAATGTATGTTATCCAATAAATCCAACGTCTTGCGAACCAAAACTCCTGGCTGTTTTAAAACAAAATTTCCCCTAGTCTCTGCAAGCGCTTGACGACTAGTCTGTTGTGATTGCCGTCATTGCAATGAATATCTAATGATGTATGAGAAGCTATTTCAAATCCTCGTTAATGTTCTAGACTTGGTTGCCAAATCCCATGTGCCGTTAACAATAGCTCGGCTGCGCCTCGCTATTGTTAACAGCACATAGGATTTAGAAACCACGTCCAGAACACTAACGAGGATTTGAAATATTACTTTAATCATAGGCGTAGAGTTTTGTTTTTGTCCAGGAGGGCTGAAGTGCTGAACAGTGCTGAAATGCCATTTCCTGCATTCTGAGGGGTGATTTTTAAAAACACCGAAGGTCATAAAATGTCATAAAAACTAGTTAAAATACAACACATTTCAACAATTTTTCGATGTTGTGTTTACTGGGTTGACTTATCGCTGTATATGGGTGCTTTTGGCTGACAGGAATGAGGCTGTAACAGTTACTTTAGCCTAACGAGTAACCTATAATTTGTGAATGGTGATTGGTGAGCCAGTTGCTGCAAAAATTCTGGGGGGCTCAGCCCCCCATTAAGATTTCTCGGGGGCCCAAAGCCCCTCAGCCCCCCCCCCCCCCCAGTAGTCTACGCCTATGCCTTTAATTATTATTCTCTTTGCTTCTCTTCGTCCCTATCTCTTCAAAGGCTATATATTATACTTTTATATATCGTCGCATGCTCACAATCTGACACCTCTTGTGTCACTGTTGTGCTCAACTAAATATCATACTCTACAGTTAGAATATTACTACCGGACTTACTCTGTCTCTCCCAACGTAACTGTTTTTTTCCGGATACGAAGGTTAAATAATAGCTGGGAATTTCCATCTGTACATTAAATCGTAACGGAAGGGCAGTAGTCCAAAGTTATGGCCCTCTGGTTATGTTCTACGTTAATTTAAGACGATGATTCACTATAAGTGGAGAAAATATGTGCCTGCAGGATATGTACGGTATATAATTACCAATTAGTTGTATTAAGACCTACTGTACGATTAAATCGGCGCGATTTATTTGTTTATGTATATGTATTTTATTTTCGACTACGTTTAATCGTTTCTGGACTGCAATTCAATTTTCGGGACGAAAAGTAAAGGGAAAGGATAGTGTTGAGATGGTTACATGTTAAACGTATTGTGATAATAATCAGATTACTAGTCCTTCTTGATATAAGTATATTAGACCCCGTTTATACGATGCCGGTGTGGCGGTCTGAGATTGTCACCGTGCTGAGATTGTATATCGATTTGTGTTATCAAATGTTTGACGTTCAAAACATTCAAACTTTTTGCCTTCAAATGGTTTATGATTTGTGGGTTATGGTTTGTTAATCTTCTAAACTCTGGATATGTTTAATAATTCAATGGAATATGATCGATACAAGACGTCGTAATCAGTTAGTTAATGTCCGAAACTTTCGTCATGTATTCTAGTTCACGAACGGATATAATGCTCATTTTTTCATTGAAACTGTGGTTATTCATCTCAAGTATTCGATTTTATTTAGGCAGTGTTCATAAATCAGTCATTTATTGGCAAAAAGTTTGATTATTCTGCTCATAAAGCCGATTGCAATCTCAGCACGGTGACAATCACGCTCAGACCGCCACACCGGTAGTGAGTACAATTTGAAAACGGAACAAAATCACGCCGGTGTGTAAATACAGGCCAAGAAGTCTTGCGTTTACACGGTGCCGGTATAATATAATGACGGATTAGCATGTGACTATTCTCTTCCAATGAGAATTGAGAAGACTTTGTGAATACTGCTGACCCGAATCCTGTGGTCGTATATATCGTGATTACCGTCATCAAACTGTTACGGTACGGGCGTTTACACGATACCGGTTCCCATGAAGCCTATAGAGATCTATATTATTAAGTAAATTGCCTATAGAGTTGTATTCCTAAGAATTGTTTGTAATCACGTGACATCAGACAGCTTGTTTGATTTTCAGTTACATGTTATTTGCAAACCAGAGCAAAAACAAACATGGTGGCCAGCAATTTATCACAGCGTCTGCCAAACAAAAAATCGACCAAGATGGTGGATCGTGTGATGTCATGTGCAAACGATCTATAGCTTGCCTATAAAACTGGGGTGGCACCAGGGGCTAAGGTCCCTGACAGGGAGGCTAGTAGGGGGTAGAGGCATTCTCAATTTCAAAATTTGAACGTCTATAACGGCTTTTTCGGTCCTGTCAGTGTGAAATTGTTGACAAGCTACATATTTATATTACAAGCATATATTTTCCAGGCATCAATAAAGGGAAATCTAGTTAGTTAGAGCGTCTGGCTAGCATTCAGAAGGTTGTGGGTTCGAGTCCCGCTTAGAGCTCAGAGTTTTTCTGAGTATTACTAACACAGCTTGTACAGCATACAACTGACAATTATTAAAGGGAAATCTGTTGAATACCTAGTGTAGTTGATTAATTTTTGTCCAATTTTGAAGACAGAAAATGGAACTTTGTGTGTTGTAATTATCACTGTTGGCTCTACACAACACATACTTTAATTAATTAATATAATTACTGACTTGTCTGGCTTAATTAGATAAAAAGTTCTTTGCCAATTGATAATTAACGCTTTTTCTTCCAGATCATTCCCTAACAAATCAGTAAATTGCCCCAAGGGTTCTTTGACAGGGGGGCTACAACCCCCCCCCCCCGTTTGGCACCACCCCTGCCATTAAAAAAACATTTCAAAGAAACCTATAGGGGTCCTATAGGTTGACCTACTACTCTATAGGTCAAACTATACAGCAGTGGTGCCATGGGGAGAACTGGGGAGCACCCCCCCCCCCCCCCTCTCAGTTCTCTCCAAGGTTGATTTTCCAATTTGTTCAATTTTGAGGGGGGAAATCGGGTGAGGTGGGGTAAGCCTTTTTATTGAGATTTTAATGCCTCATTATAGGAACTACTGTATGTGAATGTGTAGTCTTGTGTGTTTTCATAATCTTCAGATTCTGTAAAATCTCCCCCCCCCCCCCCCCCCCCCCCTCAAATAAAAAAAAAAACAACAAACAAAAAACAACAAAAACACAACAAAAAACATGCAGGAAAATGGCAATTCAGAGACTCTAAACTTATTTTTTTCCCAGGGCGGGAGGGGGGGAGGCATGCCCCTGGATCCCCCTAGGGCTCATCCAGCCTGGTTCCCAGGCCTCTTTTCATTGATATCCGCGTGGGCTGGATTCTGTGACGTCACCAAATTCGAAAAGTGAGAGAGTGAGAAGAGGACTAGAAACTAGTGTCTGGGGCTCATCCCCCACTTGTCACACCTTGGCACTGCCACAAGGTTGCCTGTGTAGACATGTCCAGGTAAAGGATGGTATAGAGTGGATAGGAGGAAAGAGGACACAAGGAGTGTGGACTGTAGAGAATAAAAGGGTGTTTGTTGCTTACTCATCAGTAGCATTGAGGGGTGGGGGTGGGGGTGGGGTGGGGTAAGCAGGGCCCAAGTGCTGGGTATTTGTTGCGTATTAGTCAGGGACCGCGGAGCAGGGGGGGGCTGGGGGGCTTTAGCCTCCCCACTAATTTTTCTAAGTAAATTAATATTGTGCATCCAAAAAGTATTTTATTGCAATAGACAGAAAAATTGTTCAATCAGTCACTCTAGCACACAAGCGGTCTGCACTTGAACATTATATCAACAATACAAAGCAAGGGAGCATACCAGAAATGAGTACTGTTACTGTTGACAATATGTTGTGTTGGACGTTTGTTCTGGTTTGCTCTTATATATAAATCTTAATCTATTAATGGAAACAAACAAACAAACAAACAAACAAACAAACAAACAAACAAACAAACAAACAAACAAACAAACAAACAAACAAACAAACAAACAAACAAACAAACAAACAAACAAACAAACAAACAAACAAACAAACATACAAACAAACAAACAAACAAACAAACAAACAAACAAACAAACAAACAAACAAACAAACAAACAAACAAACAAACAAACAAACAAACAAACAAACAAACAAACAAACAAACAAACAAACAAACAAACAAACAAACAAACAAACAAACAAACAAACAAACAAACAAAGTGTTGTCTTTTGAGAGTTTTCTGACCTTCAGAATTCTGTAAATTATTCCCCCAAAATGCAGGAAATGGCATTTCAGAGACTCTAGATTTCAAAAATTTCTGGGGGAGCATGCCTGCAGACCCCCCCCCCCCCCCCTCCCCCAATACAAAAATCGTTCTGCAGTCCCTGTTACTTTCTCATCTTTGCACTGTGGGGCCTGCAGTTGTATAAAAAGGTGGTTAAATTTAACAGTGGTGAAAAATGTGGGTGTCAGGGCCATCGAGAGCTGGATGGGCTCTGGGTGAGATGTTGGAGCTGGGAGCCCCACTGAAATCAATGTTTTACTACCATCATTATTGAGTATTCTAAACACCAAACTTTGTGTCAGAAATAAAATAACATTTGAAAATTAGTAGTATTTATATAACTCCTCACAACTTGAATTTATCTTGTCTACTCTTTGCCAGAAACCTGTAAGTTTTACTTTCCTCAGGTCTATTTATAAACAGCAATAATAAATTTCTTGGACTAAAATGTTATGGGCCCCTATTTGCCCTGGCCTCAGCTACTGTACCATGTAAATTCATTACTCAAATTATTAATATTAGTGATGTTGTTTAGCACACAATTCGCTTTGTTTGCTTGAATTAATAGCGTCGTAAGACAGTTTTTGAATGAGAAAGCTAAACATCTGTATTGTAATTTTTGTCCTATTTAGATTTGTATATAATTCTTAAAACATGCTTCATCATCCCTTTAAATTTTTATTCCACTAAAGCCATATATGAACACTTCACTCAGCTCTGTCGAGTATAACTAAAAACAAGCATGGACAAAATGCCCATTTTTTTACTTACCGCCACAAACTCAGCTTCAGTTCTCGTTTTAAAATCTTTTTAGTACCATTCCAGCATCTTGGCGACGCCATTCAAGTCAAGCTTTCTTCAGGCATGAGGTCTGGGATCTATTAAATTCCATACGTCAAATCATGGTGAAGAGTGAAGACAACTCTCCATAAATATTTGGTTGTTTAAAACCTCTCAGCTTTTTACACTTGAAAAATGTTTATCTTAAGCACTAAAATTCTTCTGGTCTTTTTGCGGGCACTTTACCTGACAATATTAAAGAATTAAGTAGCTTCAAATTTGAATGAATTGCTCTCCACCACTCTGTACTTGGCCGCCATATTGTTTACTTTGTACAGGAAAAGCCTGGGTACCAATCTCGTACTCACACCCTTCGCACAGGAGCACAAGATGGTAGAAATACATCGAGAACGTATGTTGTTAGGCATTTTATAAGGTTGCATTTGATGTATAGTTTAAGTTTCTGTGTTGACCCTGTGTTGTGTGTAACTTTTCAAAATGTCAAAATGTTCGCACCATTGCTCGTCAAGTAATAGGACTTCTCACAACTGTTATAGAATTTCGGATATCGTTTTTAAAATATTTAGCGCACAGCTTTGAAATGTATATCAAACAGAAGATACTGTAAAATGCTATTTGCGGTATAACGTTCAAGTTTCTAGCTTAAGGGGAAGTATTTTAAAAATGGGAAAACGTACTATTATCTTGGTCTGATGGGTGAATTTGTTATATCTTGGTCTGATGGGTGAATTTGTTAATTTGTTTTGTTTTGTTTTGTTTTGTTTTGTTTTGTTTTGTTTTGTTTTGTTTTGTTTTGTTTTGTTTTGTTTTGTTTTGTTTTGTTTTGTTTTGTTTTGTTTTAATTTGTTTTGTTTTGTTTTGTTTTGTTTTGTTTTGTTTTGTTTTGTTTTGTTTTGTTTTGTTTTGTTTTGTTTTGTTTTGTTTTGTTTTGTTTTGTTTTGTTTTGTTTTGTTACAACTCAGAAGATAATAGTACGTTTTCCCATTTTTAAAATACTTTCTCTTAAACTAGAGACTTGAAAGTTCTACCGCAAATAGCATTTTACATACAGTACCTTCTGTTTGATACACATTTCAAAGTTGTGCGTTAAATATTTTAAAAACGATATTCGAAATTCTATAACAGTTGTGAGAAGTCCTATTACTTGATGAGCAATGGTTGCGAACATTTTGGACATTTTAAAAAGTTACACACAACACAGAAACTTAAACTATACATCAAATGAAAGCTTATGAAATGCCTAACAACATACGTACACGATGTATTCCTACCATATGTAGTTTGGACGTTATTAGCCATCTTCTTCCATATAAACAAATATGGCGGAATTATTATACAATGATAATCAAAATTGTGGAACTTGGCCCAGGAGCCTCGTTTTCATGAAGCATCACGTAATTATCGAAAAGGTCTATTCCTCTTCTGGAACTATTCACAAAGTTTTTCAAATTATAAACAAAGCTTCAGTTGACAGTTGTGGTTAAGTTATTTTCCGTGTTATTTTTATTTGACCTGCAGACGATGTTGACATTTCTTAAACTTTAACACGCGTAAATAGATCCCTTTTCTGACAAGAATGGATTGAAATGACCTCTATTTCAAACAAAGGTTAGGTTATAATCTTTCACCATGATACTTGCAGTACTTTCCGTTGTTTTTACGATTCTATACTTAGCTCTAGAAGATTGCCGACGGCATGCAGCACAAAGAAACTTGATTCTTCAAACGTTTATGTACAAGTCTATCTTTTAGTTTCACTATTTAAACTGCACGGCAGCCTAGTAAGGCTTTTTACATGCATAATTAGTCTTAGAAGCTAAGTACAACATTTCCTGTAATTTAAAGTCTGATATACAAACATGCAACAGGTGACTTAAAATGTTTTATTATATAGATGCGAGCTATGAGATGCGAGTGTTTTATTTAACAAATAAAACATAAAGCTCCGTGCATATGTACTCTTATAAAGGCACGTTTGACGTCATTTGAACACGAAAGGTTGAGAAACTCTGGTGCACTATAGTATTGTGTTCTTTAAATCAACGCGGTTTTTCGAATGCAAGACATTACCAGAAATTTGCGACAAGACGGTGGCGCGCGTGCGTATAGAAGGACCATAATAATGGAGATTCTCAACAGTAAATAACGAGAGCACATAATAATTCAAATTTTGCTGAAACGGTGACATATTTCTTCTTTGCCCGACTCCATTTGACTTCAGCATGAACTAAAGAACAGTTATAACAAAAAACATTTGCTTACTTCGACGCCAAAGTACTTCCCTAGCTCGTCTTATTTTTGCACTGAAAGTGCCACAATCCATAGTGTTGGCCATAGTAATCTTTGTAAACAGGTGCTAGAAATTGGCCAAATTGACCAACAACGTTACGGGCGATGCGAAGTGCCCGACTCGCGGTGCATTCGGCATGAGTCAGTCTACTTCGAGAGCACATAAAAGTCCTCAATTGTTCTAGCATAGTACTTCCAAAAGCGTTTGAACTTGCTTGATTTCACAGTCCTTGTGGTCGTTTACAGATTGTTTATATATATATATATACATGCACGATTTAAGCAAATACTAAGGAACTCAATGACCTGAATAATGAGAAACACTAGAATCACACGCATTAGATATTCTAGAATACATAATTATATCATTAGGCGAATTTTGTTTTGTTTTGTTTTGTTTTGTTTTGTTTTGTTTTGTTTTGTTTTGTTTTGTTTTGTTTTGTTTTGTTTTGTTTTGTTTTGTTTTGTTTTGTTTTGTTTTGTTTTGTTTTGTTTTGTTTTGTTTTGTTTTGTTTTGTTTTGTTTTGTTTTGTTTTGTTTTGTTTTGTTTTGTTTTGTTTTGTTTTGTTTTGTTTTGTTTTGTTTTGTTTTGTTTTGTTTTGTTTTGTTTTGTTTTGTTTTGTTTTGTTTTGTTTTGTTTTGTTTTGTTTTGTTTTGTTTTGTTTTGTTTTGTTTTGTTTTGTTTTGTTTTAATTTAATTTAATTTAATTTAATTTGTTTTGTTTTGTTTTGTTTTGTTTTGTTTTGTTTTGTTTTGTTTTGTTTTGTTTTGTTTTGTTTTGTTTTGTTTTGTTTTGTTTTGTTTTGTTTTGTTTTGTTTTGTTTTGTTTTGTTACAACTCAGAAGATAATAGTACGTTTTCCCATTTTTAAAATACTTTCTCTTAAACTAGAAACTTGAAAGTTCTACCGCAAATAGCATTTTACATACAGTACCTTCTGTTTGATATACATTTCAAAGTTGTGCGTTAAATATTTTAAAAACGATATTCGAAATTCTATAACAGTTGTGAGAAGTCCTATTACTTGATGAGCAATGGTGCGAACATTTTGGACATTTTAAAAAGTTACACACAACACAGAAACTTAAACTATACATCAAATGAAAGCTTATGAAATGCCTAACAACATACGTACACGATGTATTCCTACCATATGTAGTTTGGACGTTATTAGCCATCTTCTTCCATATAAACAAATATGGCGGAATTATTATACAATGATAATCAAAATTGTGGAACTTGGCCCAGGAGCCTCGTTTTCATGAAGCATCACGTAATTATCGAAAAGGTCTATTCCTCTTCTGGAGCTATTCACAAAGTTTTTCAAATTATAAACAAAGCTTCAGTTGACAGTTGTGGTTAAGTTATTTTCCGTGTTATTTTTATTTGACCTGCAGACGATGTTGACATTTCTTAAACTTTAACACGCGTAAATAGATCCCTTTTCTGACAAAAATGGATTGAAATGACCTCTATTTCAAACAAAGGTTAGGTTATAATCTTTCACCATGATACTTGCAGTACTTTCCGTTGTTTTTACGATTCTATACTTAGCTCTAGAAGATTGCCGACGGCATGCAGCACAAAGAAACTTGATTCTTCAAACGTTCATGTACAAGTCTATCTTTTAGTTTTACTATTTAAACTGCACGGCAGCCTAGTAAGGCTTTTTACACGCATAATTAGTCTTAGAAGCTAAGTACAACATTTCCTGTAATTTAAAGTCTGATATACAAACATGCAACAGGTGACTTAAAATGTTTTATTATATAGATGCGAGCTATGAGATGCGAGTGTTTTATTTAACAAATAAAACATAAAGCTCCGTGCATATGTACTCTTATAAAGGCACGTTTGACGTCATTTGAACACGAAAGGTTGAGAAACTCTGGTGCACTATAGTATTGTGTTCTTTAAATCAACGCGGTTTTTCGAATGCAAGACATTACCAGAAATTTGCGACAAGACGGTGGCGCGCGTGCGTATAGAAGGACCATAATAATGGAGATTCTCAACAGTAAATAACGAGAGCACATAATAATCAAATTTTGCTGAAACGGTGACATATTTCTTCTTTGCCCGACTCCATTTGACTTCAGCATGGACTAAAGAACAGTTATAACAAAAAACATTTGCTTACTTCGACGCCAAAGTACTTCCCTAGCTCGTCTTATTTTTGCACTGAAAGTGCCACAATCCATAGT
>OZ036009.1:6333319-6343319 GCA_964035015.1 Corallium rubrum
GAATGTGTAGTCTTGTGTGTTTTCATAATCTTCAGATTCTGTAAAATCTCCCCCCCCCCCCCCCCCCCCCCCTCAAATAAAAAAAAAACAACAAACAAAAAACAACAAAAACACAACAAAAAACATGCAGGAAAATGGCAATTCAGAGACTCTAAACTTATTTTTTTCCCAGGGAGGGAGGGGGGGAGGCATGCCCCTGGATCCCCCTAGGGCTCATCCAGCCTGGTTCCCAGGCCTCTTTTCATTGATATCCGCGTGGGCTGGATTCTGTGACGTCACCAAATTCGAAAAGTGAGAGAGTGAGAAGAGGACTAGAAACTAGTGTCTGGGGCTCATCCCCCACTTGTCACACCTTGGCACTGCCACAAGGTTGCCTGTGTAGACATGTCCAGGTAAAGGATGGTATAGAGTGGATAGGAGGAAAGAGGACACAAGGAGTGTGGACTGTGCAGAGAATAAAAGGGTGTTTGTTGCTTACTCATCAGTAGCATTGAGGGGTGGGGGTGGGGGTGGGGTGGGGTAAGCAGGGCCCAAGTGCTGGGTATTTGTTGCGTATTAGTCAGGGACCGCGGAGCAGGGGGGGGGCTGGGGGGCTTTAGCCTCCCCACTAATTTTTCTAAGTAAATTAATATTGTGCATCCAAAATGTATTTTATTGCAATAGACAGAAAAATTGTTCAATCAGTCACTCTAGCACATGCAGCGGTCTGCACTTGAACATTATATCAACAATACAAAGCAAGGGAGCATACCAGAAATGAGTACTGTTACTGTTGACAATATGTTGTGTTGGGCGTTTGTTCTGGTTTGCTCTTATATATAAATCTTAATCTATTAATGGAAACAAACAAACAAACAAACAAACAAACAAACAAACAAACAAACAAACAAACAAACAAACAAACAAACAAACAAACAAACAAACAAACAAACAAACAAACAAACAAACAAACAAACAAACATACAAACAAACAAACAAACAAACAAACAAACAAACAAACAAACAAACAAACAAACAAACAAACAAACAAACAAACAAACAAACAAACAAACAAACAAACAAACAAACAAACAAACAAACAAACAAACAAACAAACAAACAAACAAACAAACAAACAAACAAACAAACAAAGTGTTGTCTTTTGAGAGTTTTCTGACCTTCAGAATTCTGTAAATTTTTCCCCCAAAATGCAGGAAATGGCATTTCCAGAGACTCTAGATTTCAAAAATTTCTGGGGGAGCATGCCTGCAGACCCCCCCCCCCCCCCCCCTCCCCCAATACAAAAATCGTTCTGCAGTCCCTGTTACTTTCTCATCTTTGCACTGTGGGGCCTGCAGTTGTATAAAAAGGTGGTTAAATTTAACAGTGGTGAAAAATGTGGGTGTCAGGGCCATCGAGAGCTGGATGGGCTCTGGGTGAGATGTTGGAGCTGGGAGCCCCACTGAAATCAATGTTTTACTACCATCATTATTGAGTATTCTAAACACCAAACTTTGTGTCAGAAATAAAATAACATTTGAAAATTAGTAGTATTTATATAACTCCTCACAACTTGAATTTATCTTGTCTACTCTTTGCCAGAAACCTGTAAGTTTTACTTTCCTCAGGTCTATTTATAAACAGCAATAATAAATTTCTTGGACTAAAATGTTATGGGCCCCTATTTGCCCTGGCCTCAGCTACTGTACCATGTAAATTCATTACTCAAATTATTAATATTAGTGATGTTGTTTAGCACACAATTCGCTTTGTTTGCTTGAATTAATAGCGTCGTAAGACAGTTTTTGAATGAGAAAGCTAAACATCTGTATTGTAATTTTTGTCCTATTTAGATTTGTATATAATTCTTAAAACATGCTTCATCATCCCTTTAAATTTTTATTCCACTAAAGCCATATATGAACACTTCACTCAGCTCTGTCGAGTATAACTAAAAACAAGCATGGACAAAATGCCCATTTTTTTACTTACCGCCACAAACTCAGCTTCAGTTCTCGTTTTAAAATCTTTTTAGTACCATTCCAGCATCTTGGCGACGCCATTCAAGTCAAGCTTTCTTCAGGCATGAGGTCTGGGATCTATTAAATTCCATACGTCAAATCATGGTGAAGAGTGAAGACAACTCTCCATAAATATTTGGTTGTTTAAAACCTCTCAGCTTTTTACACTTGAAAAATGTTTATCTTAAGCACTAAAATTCTTCTGGTCTTTTTGCGGGCACTTTACCTGACAATATTAAAGAATTAAGTAGCTTCAAATTTGAATGAATTGCTCTCCACCACTCTGTACTTGGCCGCCATATTGTTTACTTTGTACAGGAAAAGCCTGGGTACCAATCTCGTACTCACACCCTTCGCACAGGAGCACAAGATGGTAGAAATACATCGAGAACGTATGTTGTTAGGCATTTTATAAGGTTGCATTTGATGTATAGTTTAAGTTTCTGTGTTGACCCTGTGTTGTGTGTAACTTTTCAAAATGTCAAAATGTTCGCACCATTGCTCGTCAAGTAATAGGACTTCTCACAACTGTTATAGAATTTCGGATATCGTTTTTAAAATATTTAGCGCACAGCTTTGAAATGTATATCAAACAGAAGATACTGTAAAATGCTATTTGCGGTATAACGTTCAAGTTTCTAGCTTAAGGGGAAGTATTTTAAAAATGGGAAAACGTACTATTATCTTGGTCTGATGGGTGAATTTGTTATATCTTGGTCTGATGGGTGAATTTGTTAATTTGTTTTGTTTTGTTTTGTTTTGTTTTGTTTTGTTTTGTTTTGTTTTGTTTTGTTTTGTTTTGTTTTGTTTTGTTTTGTTTTGTTTTGTTTTGTTTTGTTTTAATTTGTTTTGTTTTGTTTTGTTTTGTTTTGTTTTGTTTTGTTTTGTTTTGTTTTGTTTTGTTTTGTTTTGTTTTGTTTTGTTTTGTTTTGTTTTGTTTTGTTTTGTTTTGTTACAACTCAGAAGATAATAGTACGTTTTCCCATTTTTAAAATACTTTCTCTTAAACTAGAGACTTGAAAGTTCTACCGCAAATAGCATTTTACATACAGTACCTTCTGTTTGATACACATTTCAAAGTTGTGCGTTAAATATTTTAAAAACGATATTCGAAATTCTATAACAGTTGTGAGAAGTCCTATTACTTGATGAGCAATGGTTGCGAACATTTTGGACATTTTAAAAAGTTACACACAACACAGAAACTTAAACTATACATCAAATGAAAGCTTATGAAATGCCTAACAACATACGTACACGATGTATTCCTACCATATGTAGTTTGGACGTTATTAGCCATCTTCTTCCATATAAACAAATATGGCGGAATTATTATACAATGATAATCAAAATTGTGGAACTTGGCCCAGGAGCCTCGTTTTCATGAAGCATCACGTAATTATCGAAAAGGTCTATTCCTCTTCTGGAACTATTCACAAAGTTTTTCAAATTATAAACAAAGCTTCAGTTGACAGTTGTGGTTAAGTTATTTTCCGTGTTATTTTTATTTGACCTGCAGACGATGTTGACATTTCTTAAACTTTAACACGCGTAAATAGATCCCTTTTCTGACAAGAATGGATTGAAATGACCTCTATTTCAAACAAAGGTTAGGTTATAATCTTTCACCATGATACTTGCAGTACTTTCCGTTGTTTTTACGATTCTATACTTAGCTCTAGAAGATTGCCGACGGCATGCAGCACAAAGAAACTTGATTCTTCAAACGTTTATGTACAAGTCTATCTTTTAGTTTCACTATTTAAACTGCACGGCAGCCTAGTAAGGCTTTTTACATGCATAATTAGTCTTAGAAGCTAAGTACAACATTTCCTGTAATTTAAAGTCTGATATACAAACATGCAACAGGTGACTTAAAATGTTTTATTATATAGATGCGAGCTATGAGATGCGAGTGTTTTATTTAACAAATAAAACATAAAGCTCCGTGCATATGTACTCTTATAAAGGCACGTTTGACGTCATTTGAACACGAAAGGTTGAGAAACTCTGGTGCACTATAGTATTGTGTTCTTTAAATCAACGCGGTTTTTCGAATGCAAGACATTACCAGAAATTTGCGACAAGACGGTGGCGCGCGTGCGTATAGAAGGACCATAATAATGGAGATTCTCAACAGTAAATAACGAGAGCACATAATAATTCAAATTTTGCTGAAACGGTGACATATTTCTTCTTTGCCCGACTCCATTTGACTTCAGCATGAACTAAAGAACAGTTATAACAAAAAACATTTGCTTACTTCGACGCCAAAGTACTTCCCTAGCTCGTCTTATTTTTGCACTGAAAGTGCCACAATCCATAGTGTTGGCCATAGTAATCTTTGTAAACAGGTGCTAGAAATTGGCCAAATTGACCAACAACGTTACGGGCGATGCGAAGTGCCCGACTCGCGGTGCATTCGGCATGAGTCAGTCTACTTCGAGAGCACATAAAAGTCCTCAATTGTTCTAGCATAGTACTTCCAAAAGCGTTTGAACTTGCTTGATTTCACAGTCCTTGTGGTCGTTTACAGATTGTTTATATATATATATATACATGCACGATTTAAGCAAATACTAAGGAACTCAATGACCTGAATAATGAGAAACACTAGAATCACACGCATTAGATATTCTAGAATACATAATTATATCATTAGGCGAATTTTGTTTTGTTTTGTTTTGTTTTGTTTTGTTTTGTTTTGTTTTGTTTTGTTTTGTTTTGTTTTGTTTTGTTTTGTTTTGTTTTGTTTTGTTTTGTTTTGTTTTGTTTTGTTTTGTTTTGTTTTGTTTTGTTTTGTTTTGTTTTGTTTTGTTTTGTTTTGTTTTGTTTTGTTTTGTTTTGTTTTGTTTTGTTTTGTTTTGTTTTGTTTTGTTTTGTTTTGTTTTGTTTTGTTTTGTTTTGTTTTGTTTTGTTTTGTTTTGTTTTGTTTTGTTTTGTTTTGTTTTGTTTTGTTTTGTTTTGTTTTGTTTTGTTTTAATTTAATTTAATTTAATTTAATTTGTTTTGTTTTGTTTTGTTTTGTTTTGTTTTGTTTTGTTTTGTTTTGTTTTGTTTTGTTTTGTTTTGTTTTGTTTTGTTTTGTTTTGTTTTGTTTTGTTTTGTTTTGTTTTGTTTTGTTACAACTCAGAAGATAATAGTACGTTTTCCCATTTTTAAAATACTTTCTCTTAAACTAGAAACTTGAAAGTTCTACCGCAAATAGCATTTTACATACAGTACCTTCTGTTTGATATACATTTCAAAGTTGTGCGTTAAATATTTTAAAAACGATATTCGAAATTCTATAACAGTTGTGAGAAGTCCTATTACTTGATGAGCAATGGTGCGAACATTTTGGACATTTTAAAAAGTTACACACAACACAGAAACTTAAACTATACATCAAATGAAAGCTTATGAAATGCCTAACAACATACGTACACGATGTATTCCTACCATATGTAGTTTGGACGTTATTAGCCATCTTCTTCCATATAAACAAATATGGCGGAATTATTATACAATGATAATCAAAATTGTGGAACTTGGCCCAGGAGCCTCGTTTTCATGAAGCATCACGTAATTATCGAAAAGGTCTATTCCTCTTCTGGAGCTATTCACAAAGTTTTTCAAATTATAAACAAAGCTTCAGTTGACAGTTGTGGTTAAGTTATTTTCCGTGTTATTTTTATTTGACCTGCAGACGATGTTGACATTTCTTAAACTTTAACACGCGTAAATAGATCCCTTTTCTGACAAAAATGGATTGAAATGACCTCTATTTCAAACAAAGGTTAGGTTATAATCTTTCACCATGATACTTGCAGTACTTTCCGTTGTTTTTACGATTCTATACTTAGCTCTAGAAGATTGCCGACGGCATGCAGCACAAAGAAACTTGATTCTTCAAACGTTCATGTACAAGTCTATCTTTTAGTTTTACTATTTAAACTGCACGGCAGCCTAGTAAGGCTTTTTACACGCATAATTAGTCTTAGAAGCTAAGTACAACATTTCCTGTAATTTAAAGTCTGATATACAAACATGCAACAGGTGACTTAAAATGTTTTATTATATAGATGCGAGCTATGAGATGCGAGTGTTTTATTTAACAAATAAAACATAAAGCTCCGTGCATATGTACTCTTATAAAGGCACGTTTGACGTCATTTGAACACGAAAGGTTGAGAAACTCTGGTGCACTATAGTATTGTGTTCTTTAAATCAACGCGGTTTTTCGAATGCAAGACATTACCAGAAATTTGCGACAAGACGGTGGCGCGCGTGCGTATAGAAGGACCATAATAATGGAGATTCTCAACAGTAAATAACGAGAGCACATAATAATCAAATTTTGCTGAAACGGTGACATATTTCTTCTTTGCCCGACTCCATTTGACTTCAGCATGGACTAAAGAACAGTTATAACAAAAAACATTTGCTTACTTCGACGCCAAAGTACTTCCCTAGCTCGTCTTATTTTTGCACTGAAAGTGCCACAATCCATAGTGTTGGCCATAGTAATCTTTGTAAACAGGTGCTAGAAATTGGCCAAATTGACCAACAACGTTACGGGCGATGCGAAGTGCCCGACTCGCGGTGCATTCGGCATGAGTCAGTCTACTTCGAGAGCACATAAAAGTCCTCAATTGTTCTAGCATAGTACTTCCAAAAGCGTTTGAACTTGCTTGATTTCACAGTCCTTGTGGTCGTTTACAGATTGTTTATATATATATATATATACATACATGCACGATTTAAGCAAATTCTAAGGAACTCAATGACCTGAATAATGAGAAACACTAGAATACAGTAGAATCACACGCATTAGATATTCTAGAATACATAATTATATCATTAGGCGAATATAGCCGCTGACCAAGAGCAACGGCACAAATGACCCAAATTTCTGGTGATGATGTGCTAAAAACTTTTATGGTATATCCTAGTTTTCAAACATAGGTGTGTGTCACTCACTGATCTCTATACAACTGGATTGCTCATCCGGCAACAAAAATGAAGCCAGCGAAGATGACGAATTTGAAGTATCAAGATGGCCACCACGGAAAATTGTAACGTTTTCGTAGCACGAAGAGAGACGAAAAAAGCCAGATTAAAAATATTTCTGTTATTGGTATCAAACAAAGAACACTGTAAAAGGTTTAGAAGCCGTAGTTTTTGCATTTGTTGGTATTCTTAAGAGGAGAATTTTTTCTATGTCGCCTAACATGCGCTCAAAACTGATTTCCACTGATCATATCTACATTCATAATTATCAAATCTTTTTATCTTTTGATATGTTTCTCAACCGTTACATACTTAAAAAGTTTGTTGACTGTATGAGCTACACGATAATGCTAAAATAAGGAGATTGTGAGGGATACGCCAGAAAGAAAATGTTGGTTGAACAAAAAATGTTGGTTGCATTGATTACTGTATAAATATGGCGGATTCAACATTTTTGTACCATACCTACCTTCATAATTATGATTTTTTTATCGTTTGATATGTTTTTCAACCCCCAAATGCTTATAAAAAGTTTGTTGATTCTATAGGCTACACAATAATGCTTTTGAGTGGTACGCCAAAAGGTTCTGGGTTTTGAGCGCTTTTAATCGAAAATACGTGACGTAGAAAAAATTCTCCTCTTAAGCAGTAAAACGTGTTATTTCGTAGTTCTTTACTCAGCCCAGTAACCGATAAACTTACCTATATCACAAAACACGTGAAAAATCACCGAAATCAATCAATAACTTCATTATATAATTATCTATATACCATTGGCAGATATTCAAACACAAGTCTTTGCAAAGCCTTGAAGTATGTAGTTGACAATTTCGGACTGTATTTGCTTGTATTCCTTTCTGATTTTCGGTAGTAACAGTAACTTACCATGGGATAATAGACCTTTTCGATAATTACGTCACGCTGCATGAAAACGAGGCTCCCAGGCCAAAGTTTCACGATTTTGATTATCGTAGTAACGTGCCATATTTGTTGATGGAAGAAGATGGCTAATAACGTCCAAACTATATATGGTAAAAATACATCGTGTACGTATGTTGTTAGGCATTTCATAAGCTTTCATTTGATGTATATTTTAAGTTTCTGTGTTGTGTGTAACTTTTTAAAATGTCCAAAATGTTCGCACCATTGCTCGTCAAGTAATAATAATGAAGTCCCACAACTGTTGTAGAATTTCGGATATTGTTTTTAAAATACATAACGCACAACTTTGAAACATATATCAAACAGAAGATACTGTAAAATGCTATTTGCGGTAGAACTTTCAAGTTTTTAGTTTAAGAGAAAGTATTTTAAAACTGATGTGAAAACGTACTATAATCTTGGTCTGAGTTGTAAACAAAACAAACTTAACAATTCATCCATCAGACCAAGATAACATTACTTTTTCTCATTTTTAAAATACTTTCCCTTAAGCTAGAACCTTGAAAGTTCTACCACAAATAGCATTTTACAGTATCTTCTGTTTGATATATGTTTCAAAGTTGTATGTTAAATATTTTAAAAACGGTATTCGAAATTCTACAACAGTTGTGAGAAATCCATATCATATTTATTACTTGACGAGCAATGGTGCGAACATTTTGGACATTTTAAAAAGTTACACACAACATAGAAACTTAAAATATACATCAAATGAAAGCTTATGAAATGCCTAACAACATACGTACACAATGTATTTCTACCATCTATAGTTTGGACGTTACTAGCCATCTTCTTCCATAAACAGATATGACGGGATTACTATGATAATCAAAAATTGTGAAACTTTGGCCTGGGAGCCTCGTTTTCATGAAGTGTGACGTAATTATCGAAAAGGTCTATTGTTTTACGGCTTTTCCCACTCGCACGGTAAACTCTTACCGCTCTTAAAGTGCCTATGAAAATAAATTTTTTATTGCTTCATTTGAAAGAGCATCAAAAAGTAGGACAATATGCAGTTTACCGTTCTTGATATCTTTTATAGTTCCAAAGTTATAAAGATTTAAAGATGTCAAAATGAAGAAAAAATATGGCACAAACAAATTGCTGATTCAGCGCAAATTGTGAAGTCATGTGGTTTGCATGTTAATTTGGTGAATGTTTAAATGAACTATAGCTCAGTTACTATGTGTCAGAATCAAATGAACCTTTGCACACATATAGTGCAAGATGAAACACAGTTGATAATATCACCAATTTTGTTGTCAAGGTAACACTGTTGTACCCAGGCCCCTTGCACGGATTTTATATATAAACCACCTTCTCTGTCCTGATAAGGATAAAATAATATCAGACAAGTGCTTGTCTTACCTATGCATGCCTAAAATACGTTTATACTATAATAATTTGAAAATTATGCCCACAGAGATAAATACATGGTGTTTTATAAAATCCGTGCAAGGGGCCTGGGTACAACAGTGTTACCTTGACAACAAAATTGGTGATATTGTCAACTGTGTTTCATCCTGCACTATATGTATGCAAAGGTTCATTTGATTCTGACACATAGTAACTGAGCTATAGTTCATTTAAACATTCACCAAATTAACATGCAAACCACATGATTGTGCCATATTTTTTCTTCATTTTGACATCTTTAAATCTTTATAACTCTGGAACTATAAAAGATATCAAGGAACGGTAAACTGCATATTGTCTTACATTTTGATGCTCTTTCAAATGAAGCAATAAAAAATTTCGCTTCATAGGCACTTTAAAGCCCGTACCGTACACTGGACCTGAGTACCAATATGGCCGCCAGTAGCTTAATTTAATTTAATTTAATCGATTTTCCACTGTAAAATACAAAACAAAAAAAACGAAAAAAAAAAAAAGAAGTTAACTATAAATAAAAAGTAAAAGAACAACAAATTAAGTTAAATACAGTGGGGATGGAATAGAAAGGAACAACATGAACCATACTAAGCTATTCCACCCTAAACAACATGAACCATACTAAGCTATTCCATACTAAGCTATTCCACTCAAAATGTTTACTCACTGACCAT
>OZ036009.1:6348319-6378319 GCA_964035015.1 Corallium rubrum
CAAAACAAAACAAAACAAAACAAAACAAAACAAAACAAAACAAAACAAAACAAAACAAAACAAAACAAAACGAAACGAAACGAAACGAAACGAAACGAAACGAAACGAAACGAAACGAAACGAAACGAAACGAAACGAAACGAAACGAAACGAAACGAAACGAAACGAAACAAAACAAAACAAAACACAAGCTCACTATACAGCTCGAAAATTTCAACTAACCTCGGAATTCCCAATGCCATGAATGAAAAATATGAAGAAGCCCTGACAAGAGAAAATTGTGAATAAATTCGCATACGATTGAGATGTCTACAAAAAAAATCTGCCAGGGAGTGAAGGCAAGCAAGGCCCATAGATCTGTGACTCCAATGTTTAAACATTAATAGCTCATTTTTGAAAAGTATTAGCCATTGAAGTAGGTCGATGAGTCTGTTATTCTTTTAGTTCACGCCCTTCTGTCAATAAGAAAGTGTGTTGTGCAGTAGTAATCTATATTAATATACCTGAAAAGAGTTGCTCAGGCAAAAGGCATATTGCCAGAAAACGGTGTCGTGTTTGTGCACAGCCAAGGCAAAAGCCCACGTGAAGCCAAGAAGTGGTGACAAAATAACCAGACCTCGAAGAGCAGTTCTGAAAAAACAGTAAATGAAAAAACAGAGAAAATATTTACTCTAGCCCGTTTGCACTCGCCTTTATTTATTTACTCTGTCTAACGCTAGACGATTTTACACGTCAAAAGGAGAACGTCTCAGGAAGTCATGCAGTAAACTTTAGTCTAGCAAAGAGTTAAAACACTGTTGATTAACCCTATCATTGTTGTTGGTGGTGGTGGTGTTGGCGTTGCATAATTGTTGTATGTTGGTGGTGGTGGTGGTGTTGGCGTTGCATAATTGTTGTATGTTGCTGTTGGTGGTGTTGGCGTTGCATAATTGTTGTATGTTGTTGTTGTTGTTGGTGGTGGTGGTGGCGTTGCATAATTGTTGTATGTTGTTGTTGGTGGTGATGGCGTTGCATAATTGTTGTATGTTGTTGTTGGTGGTGATGGCGTTGCATAATTGTTGTATGCTGTTGTTGTTGGTGGTGTGGTGGTGGCGGCGTTGCATAATTGTTGTATATTGTTGTTGGTGGTGTTGGCGTTGCATAATTGTTGTATGTTGGTGGTGGTGGTGGTGGTGGTGGCATTGCGTAATTGTTGTATGTTGGTGGTGGTGGCATTGCATAATTGCATAATTGTTGTCTGTTGTTGTTGTTGTTGTTGTTGTTGTTGTTGTTGTTGTTGTTGTTGTTGTTGTTGTTGTTGTTGGTGGTGGTGGTGGTGGTGGTGGTGGTGGTGGTGGTGGTGGTGGCGTTGTTGTATGTTGTATGTTGTATGTTGTATGTTGTATGTTGTATGTTGTATGTTGTATGTTGTATGTTGTATGTTGTATGTTGTATGTTGTATGTTGTATGTTGTATGTTGTATGTTGTATATTGTATGTTGTTGTTGTTGTTGTTGTTGTTCGGTTGTTGTTGTTGATGATGATGATGTTGTTGTTGTTGTTGTTGTTGTTGTTGTTGTTGTTGTTGTTGTTGTTGTTGTTGTTGTTGTTGCTGTAGCTGTAGCTGTTGCTGTCGTTGTCGTTGTCGTTGTCGTCGTTGTCGTTGTCGTTGTCGTTGTCGTTGTTGTTGTTGTTGTTGTTGTTGTTGTTGTTGTTGTTGTTGTTGTTGTTGTTGTTGTTGTTGTCGTTGTTGTTGTTGTTGTTGTTGTCGTTGATATTGTTGTTGTCGTTGATGTTGATGTTGTTGTTGTTGTTGTTGTTGTTGTTGTTGTTGTTGTTGTTGTTGTTGTTGTTGTTGTTGTTGTTGTTGTTGTTGTTGTTGTTGTTGTTGTTGTTGTTGTTGCTGTTGTTGTTGTTGTTGTTGTTGTTGTTGTTGTTGTTGTTGTTGTTGTTGTTGTTGTTGTTGTTGCATGTTGTTGATGTTGTTGCATGTCGTCGTTGTCGTACGTTGTTTCGTGTGCGCATTGTTGTTCCAGGACAATGTTATCTTTTTCCTCCGTCTAACGTCAGACGATTTTATACGTCAAGCCTTACTGCTAATGTACCACACTCAGCCTAGTCCCGTCGGCCTGAAGCACGCGCGTATATGATGAGACCGGTACCTAGGTACAGCGAAGAGAGAGAGAGAGAGAGAGAGAGAGAGAGAGAGAGAGAGAGAGAGAGAGAGAGAGAGAGAGAGAGAGAGAGAGAGAGAGAGAGAGAGAGAGCTTGGAACTATACGCTGTACCACACCAACAAAGATGCTACTACCTTCACAGTTCGCACCACTCATTCAGATCAAAACGTCAAGTGCTGCTTAAGCAGTGTTTTAATAGAGAAAAGTGAAAAGATGGCAAACGGCTAAGCTTTTTAGTAACAAAATACTAACGTTTCGAACGGAGTCCTTCATCGGAGTAAATAAAGACCGCGTAAACGTCAGTATTTCGTTGGTAGAAACTCGGTAGTTTTCCACTTTTTCCTATAGATCAAGCTCTGACCAAACACTATATGGGATATGTAACACTTACTTTGCTTTTGCCTTGCGGGTGTCGTCATCGGATAAGGTTAACAGGACACGCAATACAGCAACAATAACGAACAAATTGAGCTAAAAAAGAAAGAATCACGTCTCGCATTTAAGTTTTCGAGATTAAAATTGAAAAAGGAATAGTAATTTGTTATTGGTGTTTTCAGCTTGAAGTTGGTACTTGTGACACACGTACAGTTTGACTAGTTCCCAAGGTATAAATATCGAAAACAACCTCGGTCTACCATCTGAGTTCCACGTTCCACAGTGGTTCAATGGTGAGAGCGTCCGGCTGGCATTCGGAAGGTTGTGGGAAAATATTGAACGTACTTTCTAACGTTTCGAGCGAAGGCCCTTCGTCATTGAGAATCGTTGTTTGTTTACACTCTTTACGTTTCTCTCTGACGGAAGGCCTTCGCTCGAAACGTTAGAGACTATACGTTTAATATTTTCGGCAGTACTCAAACCTTACTCCATTTCGATTTGTATTTCATCAAATCCTTCGCAGCACACTTTATTTCACTCGTAGATGTAAATCCCGTTCAAAAAATCATTAATAATTCATGAGGAAAACACAAAGGAAAATCAAGACCGTGACCACAGGGAGCCCATCTTGGCAGCGCGTGGGTACTGTGGCGGACTCGAAAGACGCGCGGGGGACTGTGGCAGGGGATTTAAAAAAAAAACGAAAACGGTTACTGGAAGCGAGGAAAAAACGGGGGGGAAGGGGGGGAGGGAGAGGAAAAAATATAAGGGATGAAACACCAAACGTTCAACGTGGAATGTGTTCCGCAAGTAGCCAGGACATCTCGTATCGTCGGGAGCCACCGTTGGAATACTGAACTGCCGACTGAAACTCAGAGTCAGATGAATGTGCAATAAATCAATAATCCTGAGACTTCCCGCTTTATCCGAGAAGCTTATCGTAGGATTTCGTAGCTATCCGAAGTGTCAACGATGATGTAGTGTCCTAGCTACCTGCGGAACACATCTCCCGAAAATACGATATGTAATTTAGCTGCAAAATCACGGCTAAAAGTTGAGATTTTGCATCATTTTGATTTATATTTTGATAAATGAATCATTATCACAACTACTTCGCTCAATTGTCTTACAATTTTAATACCTATAGCCGCTTAAAACGATGTTCAAAACAAGGAAGAATTCCTGTTTCGTCCCTTTACTATTTTCCTAAACACACCACGATCGAGTGTGCCACAGGTGCCCACGCTCTGCCAAGATGGGCTCATTGTGCCGTGACGTGTCTCTATATATATATGATAGAGACACGCTCGCTATTTTTGATGAACTTTTTCTTCGATTTTGTGGCTCAGACAACTCCAATTTTCAAAATTTCTATATGAGCTTATTATATGGATAGTCTTTGAAGCCATTTAAGCCATTCGCAGTACGTGTTTTATCAGAACTAAAACACTTGGGTATCGCCTGATGCTCCTCGTGTTTTAAATCTGATAAAACACTGCTGCTCATGTTTTAAATTAGTAAATAAAACACTCACGCGAGTGCTTTGATCCTTAAATATAATTATACGTTACTGCATTCACACTCACCACTACACAAATGGCAGATGGGGTAAGAAGAATCCAAATCATTTCCTTCTTGGGAGACAAAAAACACCTTAGAATTAAGTGAGAATAAATCATGAAAAACATGCTCTTACCTATTAATATCAAAGGTACAAATTTTCCATAATTATAAATGTAAGTATATATATGAAACAAAAATTACGGCAACCAACAAAGCAAAGTTGCCTCAAGTTCAAACAGCATTTTCGTTTTGGTTCTCCACTCAAAAAACCTCTTTTATTTTAGCATTTTTGTCTAGCTTGTACATTCAACAACCCTTCTAAGGTTACAGGATACCTTAGGAAGCCATTTCAAGAAATTTGTTACCGCTCGCTCAATTTTTCCCCGATTTGTCTCAAATTCGCACCAATGTAGTTAATTGTGTGACGGACACAATAGTATTATACAGTAAATAAGAAATAAAATACTGTTGCAGATATACTCATCAGTTTAAAATCACAGTACCTTTGCACCGCGGTTTAAGGCGGTCTTTGGTTTTACCAAAAAGCTCTCAATTTATCATATTTACACTTCTCAATGTTTGTTCTAAAAATGTGTGTTCGCATTTTTTTTATTAATGTAGTGGTTTAGCAGCTAGGATATTTTATTTCTCGACCTATGTTGTGGCACAAGCAATTGACAAATAAAAGCTTGTAACTCAGGTAATTTTTACATAAATAAAACGCGCGAACACACTTTTTTAGAACAAACATTGAGAAGTGTAAATATGATAAATTAAGAGCTTTTTGGTAAAACCAAAGACCGCCTTAAACCGCGGCGCGAAGGTACTGTGATTTTAAACTGATGAGTATATCTGCAACAATATTGTATTTCTCATTTACTGTACTAGAAATACATGATCGCAACAACCCCTCGCCCACTTTTAATATATACATTTTTGTAAACCACCCCCACCACCACCACACACACACTTTCTGGTTGTGTCTTTTTTGTTTGGTTTTTTTGTATTTAAGTCTATTATAGTTTTTATATTTTTATATTTAGTCTATTATAGAAAGAGAGAAACAAACCAGTATAACATCAAAGAAAATTCATTGGAAAAGTTCATCTGTCGACTGTCGTCATGTATTGACACACCGAAAGAGCATAGCCACAAAGTCAATATTAAAAAAGAAACAACGAGATGAACCAAATAACAAATTTTCATTCAAAATAGATAATAGTGGCCAAGAAAAGGCACAATGCCACGTCCTATAGCGTCCAAAGACAACTGTAGACAAGAAAATTATTTATATTGCATGATTTTCTTTTTCAAGACTCAGCTAAACTGGTAAATATGAATCTCCTACCCTTAAACTTTCTTCTGCTTTTGTCACCACAAACACTGCCAATTCAGTCTATACCCTTTTCAGAATTCAGCTTGTTTTTCTCCTTCGGTTTCCTACTTTTTCCGTGACCAGGCATCATTCAGTTCTCTTCGGCTTTGGCCACGGTCTTCGTCGTAACAGTTACCAGTACCCTGCTACCCGAACTGGCGAAAGTTGCGGATTTGTTGACATATATATAAACATCTCGCAGAATTTCTTTCCCACTTGCGTGTAATTTCGCGTGTAAGTGAACTCCACGCGTGTCGAGATTAGCACCCTCACCCGGGCCATAGAATAAGGATCAACCAGAAGTCCAACTCGCGGAAAAAAGTGTCCCATTATTTTTATGCGCATGCGCCAGTCCGCCATTTTGAAAGTAAGTGCAACCGGGAAATTATCCCCATCGTCCTTACGACCCTCGGGCTCCTGTAGTCAATTACCCTTGGCCTTCTTGTGACCTTTTATTTAACTTTATATTGTTATCTATATATATATATAAATAATATTTATTAAGTAATAAGTAATTTACTTTAGAAAACATTTCGTTGGAGACGAAATTCTTTGACAACGAGATTATTAAAACTTCAGTACGCGGATACTACGGGTAATAGTCCGTGGCAAAAAAGTCCTGTACTCACGAAGCTGAGTTTTACATTTCTGGATGATGCCGACACACTTGTTTACAGAGAAAGATGGCTAAAATTTTCGGAACTACGCATTGTTGAAATACATCGAGTACGTATGTTGTTAGAAATTTTATAAGCTTTCATTCGGTATATAGTTCAAATCATAGTGTTACCTGTAACTTTTTAAAATGTTCAAAATGTTCTGACCATTGACCATAAAAGTTTTAATATTTTTTCATATATTCAAAAGGTATGATCACTAATTTGCACCAAAAACGTTTTCAACTTCAACTAGAAATCTGCAAACGTTTCCACTCCTTTCGTATTTGAATTAGCTTCTGTTCAAGAAATATCTTAGGTTCATGCCAGAAGTCTTTCTGAGGTTATAGCAAACACCAAAACAACAAAAGGCAAAACAAACTTAAGAAATTCATCCATTTCAGACGGTCCACGTCAAAATAATAATGTTTTTTTTCATATTTTAAAGTACTTCCCAGCAAGAAAATTGAAAGTTCTGACATGAATAGCACTTGACAGTACCCTTTGTTTAATATCTTGTTCAGGGCTGTGCGTTAATAGTATTTAAAAACAAAATCCAAAATTCGATAACACTTGTGAGGAGGCCATTTCCCATTATACAATTCTTATTTTTAATACGAACAATGGTGAGAACATTTTGAACATTTTAAAAAGTTACAGGTAACACTAAAACTTGAATTATATACCAAATGAAAGCTTATAAAATTTCTAACAACAGACGTACCCGATGTATTTCAACAATGCGTAGTTCCGAAATTGTTAGCAATCTTTTTCTATAAACAAATGTGTCGGCAAAATCGAGAAATGTAAACCCCGCTTCATGAGTGCAGGACTTTTTTGCCACGGACTTTTACCCGTGGTATCCGCTCACTGAAGTTTTAATAAGGTCGTGGTCAAAGAATTCTAACTCCAAAGAATCGTTTTCTAAAGTAAATTACTTATTTACTTAACTAAATATTATTTATATATATAGATAACAATATAAAGTTAATTAAAAGGTCACAAGAAGGCCAAGAGTAATTGACTACAGGAGCCCGAGGGTCGTAAAGACGAGGGGGATAATTTCCCGGTTGCACTTACTTTCAAAATGGCGCCGGGATCGCGAGGCCGACATTTCCCGAGGACGCTTACATCAAAGGTGCCGACAGAGAGTTGGACTTCTGGTTGATCCTTATTCTGTGCCCGGGCTCCGGGCCTTCGGCCCTACGCCTGGGCTCGGGGATAATACGATAGTGTCCGTCACATACTTAACTACATTTGGTGCAAATTTGAGACAAATCGGAAAAAAATTGAGCGAGCGGTAACAAATTTCTTGAGATAGCTTCCTAGGGTATCCTGTAACCTTAAATGCATTTGGAGGGAAAGATGCGTATTTTCCATATTTATGAATTAATGTTGATACGATATCACTAAACATTACTTTAGTTCCGAGTGTATTTAGGCGACAGAGGGGCCTCTTAGACTGCGTTCACACGAGTCCAGTGTAGAAAATAAACGGTAAAATGTGGTTACGGTTACACGAAACCGTCATAATTTAACGACGCTTTGAAGGCGTTCACACGACTCCGGAACCTTCTGGTGTACATCCAGTATTTCAATGCTGTGCACTGTTTAAATAGCAATATCTCGTCAAAAATAAATGGAGACGAGGAGCAATTCAAAGAATATTATCCCCCAAGCCAAGGTGTATAGTGCATTCTAGGTTTACAATTTTAGTCTTTCCGTTAGGAACTCGCCTCATTGACTTCATCTTCGCCTAGCTATTTATACACTGTCTAGTCATTGTTGTAATAGTGTCATAATTGTTCAAACAGCAGCACAAGTTCTTAGCAGAAGCTTTCCGAAGTCGAGAAGACAAATAAAGCTTTCCATCGCTGAAAAATACGCCAGCTGTTTGATTAGGAGCTGAAAATTTAGGAACTGGGTACTAAAACGGAGCGAAAAAGTGCCGGATCTTGTGTTCACGCGACACCGCCAAGGGTTCCGTATTCATCTCGCTATTAGAGCGCCGTTTTCACACAATTTCGATCCGGTGCCGTGTGAACGCAACGGCGTTTTGTGACTTTTTAGCGCCGTTTTCAATTCGCTCCGGACTCGTGTGAACGGGGTCTTAATTGCTAAAATAACATCACCAACCCATTTCCATAGACGTCATCCATCTTATCCAATGGAACAACAACAGCGACAAGAATAGCAATAATAACCGCCGGAAAAACTGCAGCAAAAAAAATTATCATTTTAGGGTTGGCCTTGTTACATTGGAGACAAAGTAGAATGTATACTGTTGCCTTACCCCAACCAAAAACGTAGAATTTCTTCAAATCGATATTTTCGCCCTCAAAACCCATTACAATTTTGAGATAAAGAAGAATGCCTTCGAGAAGCATCCAGCAGAAGGAAGCCATGAGCAAATAATGAAGCACTACTGCGACGATCTCGCAGCCAACCTAAAAGGGAAAAAAGAAACAAGATGTTCTAGTAATTAGTCAGGAAATAAAAAGATTTTTTAAGACTTAAAACATAGACTTAGAAATATACCCACATCATCATCATTCTGCTGCAGTGTACAAACTTGAACATTAAAGCAATTTCATCCCTTCATTCATTCACTCATTCATTCATTCATTCATTCATTCATCCATCCATCCATCCATCCATCCATTCATCCATCAAGTCCTCCCATCTATTCATTCATCCATCCATCCATCCATCCATCCATCCATCCATCCATCCATCCATCCATCCATCCATCCATCCATCCATCCATCCATTCACCCATCAATCCACTTATCCATCTATCCACCCAACCATCCACTCATCCATCTATCCACCCGCAGAAACAACTACCCATCCATCTCATCCATCCATCCATCCATCCATCCATCCATCCATCCATCCATCCATCCATCCATCCATCCATCCATCCATCCATCCATCCATCCATCCATCCATTCATCCATCAAGTCCTCCCATCTATTCATCCATCCATCTATCCATCCATCCATCCATCCATCCATCCATCCATCCATCCATCCATCCATCCATCCATCCATCCATCCATCCATCCATTCACCCATCAATCCACTCATCAATCTATCCACCCGCAGAAACAACCACCCATCCATCCAACAATCCACTTACCCATCCATCTCACTCATCCATCCATCCATCCATCCATCCATCCATCCATCCATCCATCCATCCATCCATCCATCCATCCATCCATCCATCCATCCATCCATCCATCCATCCATCCATCCATCCATCCATCCATCCATTCATCCATTCATCCATCAAGCCCTCCCATCTATTCATCCATCCCCATTTCTCTCTGACGAAGGGGCTTCGCTCGAAACGTTAGACTTCTAGGTTCCAGTTATTATGTTCCACCCATTTATCCACCCATCTAATCATCCATGCATTCGATCTATCTATACGACCCACCCATCCATCTCATAATATCCAAAGAGAATAACTTACTGGGGATGTCCTTACTCCAAGTGTCACCAGGAAAACGATCTGAACAAGCGCTAGAGAGACCATCAAATGAATATGCACAATGTTTCGATCCACAGAAAATATTGGTGAATCTTTGCTGCAAGATCAAAATACAACACAGACAAGATTAATTAATTCAAGACATATCATATTAAAGATAACCAGGGTCCTCATGTTTCCTCTAATGTATATTGTATGTGATCTCTTTGGGGTGTCTCATCAGCAATCAGTCGACTAATTCTCATGAAAATTCCGCATGTAAGATTGAACACGTGAAATGATTCCACATCTGAACATTATTTAATAGTTGAGTCGGTTTTCTTTGTTCTTTCTAGGCCGGGATGTATCGATGTACATATCCCAAGAGAACCGTGATAATTAAAAATTCAAGGCTGTACTGCGTATAGATATTGCCCAGGTCAACAGGGCAATATCTAGATATTGCCCCGGTCAACAGTACAATATATAGTAATTATTATATAGCTAGAGTTTTGCTGGATAAAACGGTGACTGTCATTGGTTGGTTTGTGGTCACATGACCTTAGCTAAATTTCAATGTAAACCGAGCGGGCAACAATTGAGAACTTATTGTCCACTCGGTCAATAATATTGCAATTGTTGCCCGCGAGAACTTTGAACTTTGTAGGTCTTCAAGGCATGTGTGAAGATTAATTGGAGAAATGTATTGCTGTTTTTTTGTACTCATATTTGCATATTTAGTTGAACTGAATTTACGAAGCCAGGCGTAATTTTTTTGGTCTTTCAGTCTTTTGTGTACTTTCCCTCAATAAACGTCGAAATTATTCAGCGAAACTCAGGCTATATAACAAAGCACTTAATGTCTGATCCCTCGGGAAACAGTTAGTTTTGTTTTCCCCCGAGTCTCGATGTTTCCCTGGCTCAAGCGAGTCCGCAGTCCGATATCAATCCAGTCATTCAAAAAAGACAAGCGGTTACTACTGTGGGAGAAGGCACTCATAAACTGCCATCGTGCATGGATCGGTCACCTTTTGTCAGTCATTGATACAGAGTACCCGCAGTCCAGTTATATATAAGTCAGTGTTAGAAGCACGTGAACACAAAAAAATAATGTGATTCATGTGATCACATATGAATCACATGTGAAAAACATGTAAAATTTTCAAAAGGGCGGAACCGATGCCGGTCTATAGTCAGGATAATATCAGGAAAAAGAGAAAAGTAAAAACTACATCTACATCCAAAGTATAATACATACCGGAAAATCAGATATATAACCAAGGTAACGACCACAGCTAACAACGTCAGGCCACACCCAATATAACTTATAAGATCCAGTGCAAACTTGTGCCTGTCAGAAGTCTGTTGTATAAAGAAAATGAAAGTTTTAAAAGTGTGCAATCAGAGCGCAAAAGTCACGCAACCAGTCCGGCTGTCGCGAAAGTCGAGCATGCATGGGAGATAATTCTGGTTATAAATCCATGTCCTATATTCACGAATTTTTGGGTTAGGATTAGGGTGTGTGTTGGGGTTAGGCTTTCATGAAGTACCTGGGATATTTAGGACATGGAATTATTACCATAATTCTAGTATATATGAGCATAGATAATGGAAGGGGAACTGGATAGGAAACTTACGAAACCGGAAACGATGTTTACACAACTTGCCATGGTAATTATACACTTATAAGGGGCAATGCACCTAACGGGTGGTTCCACATGGCTAAAATCAGACACTGCTAAACTTAAGTATATTACACTATTGTTTAATTTTAGCAATAGCTGATCCTGGCCATATGAGACCACTCGTTAGGTGCATTAGTTGCTTATAAGTGTATAATTACCATAGCAAGTTGTGCAAACATCGTTTACGGTTTTGTAACATCGTTTTAAGTTTCCTATCCAGTTCCACTCATAGTCAATCGAGATATGGTCTGGAAACTCGGCAAACTTCCAAGCGCCTATAATGAGCTGTGATTTTATGTTGAACCGTACCTTATACCGTGCACATTCTTTGTTTTAGGTTTATTAATATTTAAATAGCACGGTTGAGTGATTGAACTCAAACGTTGCTATTGGACAATTCGTTCATTATACTAAAATACAATGTGTTCAGTGACCGTGCACCGTGCACAAAAATGCATAAAGGCGAACAAAAAGATAGACCGAAGACTTTAGCTGAGTTTCCAGACCATATCTTGATTCACTATGTTCCACTTCATTATCTATGATATGAGCATCGTGGTAGAAGCTCTCACTGAAAATTTGTCACGGAGGGCCAAAATTTTCACCAAAAACAAACCTAGCCATGGAAAAATTGAATAGTTAACAGTGTGAAGACTATACACTAAATTCTCTTAAAATTTTCAGGGAGTGCTCCTAGCTACCATGCTTCTCTGGTCATTAAAACAACAAAAATGCCAGCGAGTTTTTCACTTCGTAGACACTTGTCGGCAGTCAGCTTTCCTTAGAGAGATAGTTTATAACTCGTTCCTGTCCGAGGGCTTCCCCAGAGTTAAAGTGTATATGAAACTAAAATTAAGTTTGTCTTATTTGAAAGAACTCTTAAAATAATGGGGAATATCAATTTACAGCTTTTCCATATTTTACTTAGTTCTTGAGATATTTAGACTTATGTGATATTCAAGTGAGATAATTTATGGTTCGTTTTTTCACTAATTAACATATTCGAAAATCGCGAATATTTTTAAGATTATTGAACAAAATCACTTGAAACTTTGCATATTGCTACAGTTCATGCAACTAAACATGAAAAACAAGTTACAAGTGATTTTGATCAATAATCGTAAAAATACTCACGATTTTCGAATATGTTAATTAGAAAAAAACGAACCATAAGTTATCTCATTTGAATATCACGTAAGTCTAAATATCTCAAGAACTAAGTAAAATATGAAAAAGCTGTAAATTGATGTTCCCCATTATTCTAAGAGTTCTTTCAAATAAGACAAACTTAATTTTCGTTTCATATACACTTTAAATAAAATCGTCTGGCGTTAGCCAGAATAAAATACTAAAGACCAATTCTATTTATTTTATTTTTTATTTAGAAGCTTTGCCAAAAATGGCAGGGAAGTCCTACAGAGCTTGTGGCTCCATTACGGGATCCCCAAAATACAAAATTAATATGAAAAACATTAAAACATAAATATTAAATGTAACGTCTGATCTAAGACTCGTGAATACATAAATTAACAACACATTTAAACAAGACGACCGTACAGAGGACGGCACGAGTAACATTTTACACCGACGGTTTTAAAAGTTTGTGGAGTTTCAACATTGTATACGTGTTCGGTTGCGTGGTGGTAGTATTCTAATAGTTTAGATTTAAATTGGCTAATAGAGAGGTTGATATTTCGCAAATGTGAGGCAAGGAGTTGAAAATTCTCGGTGCTCTACAATAAAAGTTGTTCTGAAAAGTTAGAGTATTTACTTTAGGAATATTTAAAATGATTTCATTTTTTTGGTTAGAGCGCCTGGTTACACGGTTAGAGGACTTAACAGAAATGTAAGGGTCACTTGCAATACGTAAACGTTTAAAGAGGTATACTAAGTCAAGGTACTCTAGCTTGACAGTAGGACAGAGGTAGAAGTTCTGTTTGTATGAGTCTATCCTGATAGGTGACGTCGGATCTAAATGGCAAACTTTGTTGCGCGGCGTTGGACTCTTTCAACGTTGAGAATTAACGACACAGACTGCGGCGACCAAACTTGGGAACAATATGCAAAGTGACTCCTAACTAAAGCTGTGTATAGTGCAGTTTGGACACGCTGGTCATGAATATCAATTGAAGATCTTCGAATAAAACGCAGCATTTTGTTGGCTTTGGTCAATACTGCAGATACATGCGAGTTACATTTTAGATAAGGATTAACTAGAACCCCAAGATCTCTTTGAACGCTGATGGTCTTAACTGGCGTGTCCGTCACACGATAGCATGTCTGAAGAGGTCTGGTATTCCTTGTTACTCTCAGGAGACCACACTTGGTTTGGTTGAGATCCATATGCCAGATTTCACACCACTGGAATATCTTGTCAAGATCACGCTGGAGACATTTCCCATCCTCTGAATTTCTTATAGCACGATAACATTTAGTGTCATCAGCAAATAAAGCAACGGATGATGTGTTGGTTACATTAGGAAGATCATTCACATATATAAGAAATAACCATAGTCAATCGAGATATGGTCTGGAAACTCGGCAAACTTCAAAGCGCCTATAATGAGCTGTGATTTTATGTTGAACCGTACCTTACACCGTGCACATCCTTTGTTTTAGATTTATTAATATTTAAATAACACGGTTGAGTGATTGAACTGAAACGTTGCTATTGGACAATTCGTTCATTATACTAAAATACAATGTGTTCAGTGACCGTGCACCGTGCACAAAAATGCATAAAGGCGAACAAAAAGATAGACCAAAGACTTTAGCTTAGCTTCCAGACCATATCTCGATTGATTATGAAATAACATGCAGGACCGAGAATCGAGCCTTGGGGCACGCCAGAGAGAGCTGGGAGTGGCCGTGATGTTTTTCCAAGGTCGGTGACCTTCTGACGACGATCTACTAGGTAGTTCTCAAACCATTTCAACATATCAGTTCCACAAATGCTGAAGTTGCGTAACTTTTTGAGCAGGAATTCCGACAATTCCGACAGGAACGAGTTAACCCCTTGACTCCAAAGCACGCTAGCCTGCTCGCAGGCTCTTGCAAGATCGAAGAAGGAGGAAAGAGCCTGCACGGGCTCGATACAATTTTGAACATCCGCCCCCATTTGAGATAAAGCCAATCAACCATAAATACATGTCAGACGTGTGCTTGTTCGTGTGTAACTGAACAAAGTAAATCAAATATTATTTCTTTCTTGTCGACTGCGAGAAACTGATCAAACGGAAAATTTCCATTGTGCGTGCATTATTGAATATTTTGTTATTCTTATTCTTAATATATGGTTTGCATACTGGTATTTTTGGCAATTTTCTCTTCCTTTTTACAAGATTTACTGAACCATTGCAATAAGTACACTGTTTCTTCGTTTCACTCCAAGTCTAGATGATGGTTTGACTGTATACTATTTCACATTTTCGAATTTCCTTCCAAAATCCGATCTTTTGCCTCTTGAGATTTAAGTACACAACATCCAACTTCATGAATAAGTTAATAACCCACTTTAAGATTTGCATTTATGATTGACGTTATAAGACAAACCGACCAATGAGAATTTTGCGTCATGATTTAGGACGCAGATATCTAACATTCTATAGCATCCGTGCAGGCTCTCTTTCTCTTGTCTGCATTCCCCTCCCTCTCTCCCTCCCTCCACAAGAGCCTGCTCGCAGGCTACAAAGCACGCGTGTAGACGCACCTTAAATAATATTTTACTCTGGCTAACGCCAGACGATTTTACTCGTCAAGGGGAGACCCCTGGTAGTCAAGGGGTTAATATTATTAAACATATTTGCCAACAAAGTCTAGGTTGAGCTTATATTAATTTGCAGACAAATTAAGAAATGGCTCATGGTTTAGCGTGCTCCATCGAATTATGGATGCACGCAGGAAAATGGAAGAGCACGAAAAAATCGTAAGAGTTAGTGCTCTCCAAATTTCCCAAGTGCATCAATAACTCGATGGAGCACACTAAACCATCAGCCATTTCTTTTATAACATAGCATTAAATCCTTTCACAAGCTGGCGAATCGTTTTGGTTGTTGTGTTTTTCTACTTTCGTAGCCAAGACTATTTTGTTCACTAAAATCCAACCAAAAGGACAGTTTAAACTCGGTTACCCAGACCCAGTTTATGTTTTCTGGGTCGATGTTCTTTATTACTCAATAAAATTAAATGACTCGGTATTTTGATAATATAAAAGGCCGTAAAAAGTCAATTGAAAACTCAGTTTCTGTTTTGAAATTTCCCCCCACGCTTTTTTGCCGTGCTCCATCGAGTTATGGAGCCCGCACGACAGCCAATCAAAAACGTTGCTATATCAAAGCTATGTTATAAAGCTTTTTTATATATGGTAGTAGTGTTTCCAGCTTGAAGTTGGTAAAGTTTTTGTACGTTTGTGTTTGCTGTACAAGCTGTACAAACGAAAAAAACTTTAAATGGTTCTCTGATGAAAATATTGTTGGCAATATTTTTGCATAATCCTAAAGATGTTATGGTAGTTAGTAATCGTGCAAAGTTTCATTTCAAAATTCCTTGAAGAAAAGGTGATATGTTACGTGTGAAGTTTGTATTTTGGAGCGCCGCCATTAAAGTGGACGAGCTTGAGAAGAAAGAGTCGAGGAAGCCTATGACGTCATAGACTCAATAACAACAATCTTTTGTTTTTGTTGGGTCTATGACGTCATAAATTCTCTTCAACTTCAACTCATTCTTCTCAAACACGGCCAATTTAATGGCGGCGCTCCAAAATACAAACTTTGCACGTAAAATAAAACTTTGTTTTTGAGAATTTCGAAATGAAGCTTTGCACAATTACCAACTATCATAATATCTTTAGAATTATAATGAAACATTACCAACAATGTTGTCATCAGAGAACCACTTTAAAGGCTCTTTTGTTTTTGTTTTGGTATCGCAACAACCCGGCTTGTGTCAGTTTTTGCGACTTCAAACTTTTAGAAGTAAATTTCAAAGTGATAATAATATGCAGGAAGCTTACCGGTCCTTCAACGGAAAACAACACTGCAAAATTTGACATGTGATTGGTCTTACACTTCGCGATTTTCTTGTTTGTGTCAAATGAATCAAATTGAACACCTTTGACACTCCATTCCTTAGTAGTACTGTTAGATTCCGCATCCAAATACGTACACTTCATATCATGTCCAATTTCTCGCTTTGAATCAATATATATTAAACAAAATAATACTTAAATAAGTGAAGTAAAGTGAAGTGAAGTGAAGTGAAGTGAAGTGAAGTGAAGTGAAGTGAAGTGAAGTGAAGTGAAGTGAAGTGAAGTGAAGTGAAGTGAAGTGAAGTGAAGTGAAGTGAAGTGAAGTGAAGTGAAGTGAAGTGGAGTGGAGTGACGTGACGTGACGTGACGTGACGTGACGTGACGTGACGTGACGTGACGTGACGTGAAGTGAAGTGAAGTGAAGTGAAGTGAAGTGAGGTGAGGTGAGGTGAGGCGAGGCGAGGCGAGGTGAAGTGAAGTGAAGTGAAGTGAAGTGAAGTGAAGTGAAGTGAAGTGAAGTGAAGTGAAGTGAAGTGAAGTGAAGTGAAGTGAAGTGAAGTGAAGTGAAGTGAAGTGAAGTGAAGTGAAGTGAAGTGAAGTGAAGTGAAGTGAAGTGAAGTAAAGTGAAGTGAAGTGAAGTGAAATGGAGTGGAGTGACGTGACGTGACGTGACGTGACGTGACGTGACGTGACGTGACGTGACGTGACGTGACGTGACGTGAAGTGAAGTGAAGTGAAGTGAGGTGAGGTGAGGTGAGGTGAGGTGAGGTGAAGTGAAGTGAAGTGAAGTGAAGTGAAGTGAAGTGAAGTGAAGTGAAGTGAAGTGAAGTGAAGTGAAGTGAAGTGAAGTGAAGTGAAGTGAAGTGAAGTGAAGTGAAGTGAAGTGAAGTGAAGTGAAGTGAAGTGAAGTGAAGTGAAGTGAAGTGAAGTGAAGTGAAGTGAAGTGAAGTGAAGTGAAGTGAAGTGAAGGGAAGTGAAGGGAAGCAAAGCGAAGTGAAGCGAAGCGAGGCGAAGCGAAGTGAAATGGAGTGAAATAAAGTGAATGAAATAAAACGAAGTGAAGAATACTTGAAAAACAAATTAAAAATATACAACAATGGTGCTTTTCAAACAACGTTTGAAAAGAACAAACAACATTGTTTTCTCTTCCCCTACCAAAGGAATATTGACAATCGCATTTTGTGTTCCAAGGTGTGTAACACGTCTCCCATTGACAACCATCTCTACTAAGATAATAGAACTCCCCAGAAGATGTTCTTTTCCTCTAACAACAAGAAAGGAATATAACGAGTTCGACATCTTCACGCGTACAAATAATACAAGCCATTACAGTAACGATGACACCTCAAATTTACAATTTGTTTTTGCAGTAGAAAATAATACGAGTTTTTTCGACTTCATGTTTTAACTGACGATAACTCAAAAACAGCGTCGATATTATTGTGGAGTTTTTTTCCGTTCACGAGCTGACATTAACAAATAAATTCCCAACGCAGCCAGGTCAAGAATAAGACATAGTTTAACGCTACTCTGGCTTAAAAGTTCTTTGAACGAAGCTTAAAAAGTTACTGTTCCTGACCTTCTATTCGACACTCCAATCTAGGGTCTTCATTTAGTGTCTTCATCATCTTCACAACGATCACCCCTGATGAAGACACTAGATTGGAGTGTCGAAACGTTGGATCACGAACAGTAACTTTTTAAGCTGCGTTTTAAGCCAGAGTAGCGTTAAATTATGTCTGAGTCTGGGTTAACGTTAGTTTCGACGTCAGTATAGTGTTTTCAACTCGAAGTTGGTAAAGTTTTGTTTGTTATTGTTGTACAAGCTGTCGTAAGTTGTTCAACTCAGAAACTGTGAGCTCCCAGACGGGACTCAAATCCATAACCTTCAGAATTCTAGCCCCACGCTCTAACCATTGAGCCACTGGAACTCAGATGACAGACTTTAAGCTGAAAACACTATACTATAACGTAGAAACTGAACATTTAACTGAAAATCACTTAACACAATGCGACTTGTAGCCTAACAAGCACGTACGGTTTGACTCGTTCTCAAGTATAAATATGATTAAAAAAGCTCGGTCTAGTACCATCTGAGTTCTATTGGCTCGCCGGTAGTGGTTAAGTCTAGTTTACACGGGCAATTTTTCTTTGGCAATTTTCAACTTGACAAGTTTTATTTGCCCGTGTGTATGAGGAAACATGGCAAGTTTTTCCTTGACAAGTCTCCCTTTTGAAAAGCTGGCATGCCATGTAGCTTTTTTAACAAGGAGACTTGTCAAGGAAAAACTTGTCAAGGAAAAATTGCTCGTGTAAATTAGACTACACGGCTGGGATTCCGAACTGAAAAAAGTTTACCAACTCCAAGACATAGCATTTGCAAGATTGCGAGCTCGAGCCCCACCTAAAGCTCGGACGTATTTCTGAGTATTAAAAGGCTTATGCGGCGAAAAATAAGTTCGGGAGAGAGTCTCTTATTTACAAGAACTTTTGAAGTTATAAAGATTGACGTTTGCAGTTCTTCCATATCTCACTTCGTTCTTTAGACATTGCGATTTGCATGATATGCAAATTACATCACTTAAACGTCACACTGTTTAATGACTTGTTGGAAAATCGTGTCTATTCTTGCAATAATTCAAGTAAATCACTTGAAACTTTTCATGTATAGTATCCTGCGATACACAGAAGCACATGCACAGTTAAAAGTGATTTCGTTAAATAATCTCAAAATTGATATTCAAGATTTTCAACAAGTCATTCATTATACAGTGTGACGTCTAAGTGATGTTATTTGCATATCATGCAAATCTCAATATATCTAAAGAACAAAGTGAGGTATGGAAGAGCTGCAAACCTCAATCTTTATAACTTCAAAAGTTCTTGTAAATAAGAGTGTCTTTCCCGAACTTAATTTTCAATGCATAAGCCCTTTGAGGTAATCTTATAAATATTCATAACCTATATTCGGTTCCTCTCGAATCAATAAGGAATCACAGAGTTAAAGAATTACCCGACTGTTATGTTGAGGCTCATCTTCATCTCCCCAAGAAACACTTTCATAATGCCTAAAACGCAACAAACACACTCTTTACATACTGATTAGACAAAAGACGTGAGTCTTTGGCCAATGCCCAATGGGTAGAAAAACTTCCCAAAAATGTTTGAGAAACCAATGTATATAAATTGCATATACAACGTCCTCGATCGCAGATGCTATAAACATAAGTGAGCAGCCGTACATACAATTTGGCTTGCAGCTGTCGTGATTGGTTATATTTTCCAGTGAAATCTCAACGGTATCTTTAATTGCTGCTTCTGGATTGTCTCGACTGCCATTGAAAACTTTAAATCTATAATCTTTGAGAAAACAAGTTCGGTTACAGAATTGCATCTCACTGTAGCTGTTAGTAAGGTCTACTACGACTCATATATAACAACAACCATGAATAATAACAACAACACACAAACACCAACACCGCCATCAACACTACCAGCACCAACCATCAACATCACCAGTACCAACCAGCACCAACCAGCACCAACACTAACACTAACACCACCAACACCAACCACACAATCAAGACCACCAACATCACTACACCACCACCACCAGCACCAACCAGCACCATCAACACCATCATTAACACCACCAACACCAACCACACAATCAAGACCACCAGCATCACTACAACACCACCAGCACCACCACCACCACCAGCATCATTACAATACCACCAGCACCAACCACCATCAACACCACGAAAGATTAACTCTTTCTTGTCCGAATCGGTCTTTAGTATTTTATTCTGGCTAACGCCAGACGATTTTATTCACCTCTGGGGAAGCCCCCGGACAGGAATGAGTTATAAAACTATCTCTTTAACTCTTTCTTGTCCGAATCTGTCTTTAGTATTTTATTCTGGCTAACGCCAGACGATTTTATTCACCTCTGGGGAAGCCCCTGGACAGGAATGAGTTAAAACGACCAGCAACAACGAGCATCACCACCACCAACATAACCACCACACAACGTTAAAAAAGCCCAACATAAACCACAACAACACGAACACGAACAACAGCATAAACAACAACAACAACAATAAATAAAAACAATATTATACTTTGACAAATACTCACTGAGATTCGGGAAGCCCATTTTCACAGGGAGATAAAATCCTTCAGTTTTTAAGAAGGCCACCACAAAATCAGAAAACGTTACCAGAAGGGTTTCGGGCTTGAGTATAAAACAAAAATTATTAAAATGAACATTAAAAATCTTGAGAAGCTATGTGTTATTTCGGCCACCCAATGATTCTATATAGCACGGATAACCACCACCACCATTACCACCACCTTAATCACCGCCATCATCACCATCACCACCTTAACCACTATCGCCACCACTATCACAACCACCATCACCACGGCACCATCACCTCCACCACCACCACCACTTTAACCACCACCGCCATCACCACCACAAGAACAACAAACACCACCATCATTACCACCACCACATTGACCACAACAACCTCTTAACATCACCACCACATTAACCACCACAACCTCTTAACATCACCACCACATTAACCACCACAACCTCTTAACATCACCACCACATTAACCACCACAACCTCTTAACATCACCACCACATTAACCACCACAACCTCTTAACATCACCACCACATTAACCATCACAACCTGTTAACATCACCACCACATTAACCACCACAACCTCTTAACATCACCACCACATTAACCACCACAACCTCTTAACATCACCACCACATTAACCACCACAACCTCTTAACATCGCCACCACATTAACCACCACAACCTCTTAACATGACCACCACATTAACCACCACAACCTCTTAACATCACCACCACATTAACCACTACAACCTCCTAACATCACCACCACACTAACCACCACAACCTCTTAACATCGCCACCACATTAACCACCACAACCTCTTAACATTACTACCACATTAACCACCACAACCTCTTAACATCACCACCACAACCTCTCAACATCACCACCACATTAACCACCACAAACTCTTAACATCACCACCACATCAACCACCACAATCTTAACCATCATCACCACATTAACCACCATATTAACCACCACAACCTTAACCATCATCATCGTCATCATCACGTGGTTTAGTAATTCGATTGAACAATATTTAAAAATTTAAATAGTCTGCTTTTCACTATCTTCCGCCGCCTATGGATGTAAAGATACAACGTTCACTTAGCTGTACGTTTAGGTTTGTCTTATTTCAAATTATAGAGTAACATCTTTTGCAGTTTTTCGTTTCCTTGCTTTGTTTTTGAGATAGTTTAGCTTGTTTGATATGGAAATTAAACATTTTCATGTTGTAAATATGCATTTGAAGAAGACTAGAGGTTGACCTGCTCATAACTTCTGACTTGATCTTCCGCAATTGATTCTGGCTCCAAAATTGCGAGTGTAGTGTTGAAACTAATATATGATCGGAATAAGTAGTCAAGAATCGTGCGGACGAAACTATTCGAAAGTAGCTACTGCATAAACACGTTAAGAGAGATTAACTGTGTCTATGTCTACACACAATTTCTTTTCTTTAGACAGTGACTATACGTACGTTCACTTTTAAGTGAACGATGTATTGATGCATATCTCTATAGACTAGTCATAAAGCTTTAGGTCTAGTTGGTGTAGGATATCGTCATTCGACCGCGAGTTGTTATTGTATAGCCGTATTAAGGCGGTTTTCCACTAGGCGAAAAATGTCGCGCGAACCGACATTTTCTTTTGTCTCGCAAGCTCTCGAGTGGAACTAATTAGCCAAGGCAAAAGAAAAATGTCGAGTCGGTCACCAAATGTCGCCTAGTGGAAAACGGCCTTTAAAGGTAATATTATCAATACCTAGAAGAAATGGCGCACTGGCGGGTTTTGTGTAAGATATGCGCCGCGCTAGACTTGCCACAAGTCGATCTCTACGAGCGACGTAGCTCCGCGCCTCACCGGAGAAATGAATACTACCGGAAGTAAAATAGAAACACAGTAGCCCACAACACTAAACATAATAGCAAAGATATGGAACTTTTTCGATAAATCATTATGCACGTGTGACGTCCAACAACGAAGCAAGGAAACGAAAACTGCAAAATATGTAAGACAAACTTAATTTTCGTTTCATAGCCGCTTCAAATTTTTTGAATGCCAATTTGAAAATGAAACATCTGTGTTTTGACTCAGCTTTTCTATGTGAAATTTTCTAATAAAAGGCAAAGGTTGGAAATCCATAAGAACGTACTCGGGAAACATTATTAGTATTATTAAAGACGTTATTCACGATTCTTGCTCCATCATCAAAGATTCTCTACAAAACAATGATATTGAGAATTAAAACAATAGGAAGGTCGTTCAACCTTCACTTCACTTCGCTTCACTTCACTTCACTTCACTTCACTTCACTTCACTTCACTTCACTTCACTTCACTTCACTTCACTTCACTTCACTTCACTTCACTTCACTTCACTTCACTTCACTTCACCGCATTTCACTTCTCTCCATTTCCTTCCCCTCACAATACTTCACTTCACTTCACTTCACTTCACTTCACTTCACTTCACTTCACTTCACTTCATTTCACTTCACTTCACTTCACTTCACTTCACTTCACTTCACTTCACTTCACTTCACTTCACTTCACTTCACTTCACTTCACCGCATTTCACTTCTCTCCATTTCCTTCCCCTTACAATACTTCCCTTCACCTCACTTCACTTCACTTCACTTCACTTCACTTCATTTCACTTCACTTCACTTCACTTCACTTCACTTCACTTCACTTCACTTCACCGCATTTCACTTCTCTCCATTTCCTTCCCCTCACAATACTTCACTTCACTTCACTTCACTTCACTTCACTTCACTTCACTTCACTTCACTTCACTTCACTTCACTTCACTTCACTTCACTTCACTTCACTTCACTTCACTTCACTTCACTTCACTTCACTTCACTTCACTTCACTTCACTTCACTTCACTTCACTTCACTTCACCGCATTTCACTTCTCTCCATTTCCTTCCCCTTACAATACTTCCCTTCACCTCACTTCACTTCACTTCACTTCACTTCACTTCAATTCACTTCACTTCACTTCACTTCACTTCACTTCACTTCACTTCACTTCACTTCACTTCACTTCACTTCACTTCACTTCACTTCACTTCACTTCACTTCACTTCACTTCACTTCACTTCACCGCATTTCACTTCTCTCCATTTCCTTCCCCTTACAATACTTCCCTTCACCTCACTTCACTTCACTTCACTTCACTTCACTTCACTTCACTTCATTTCACTTCACTTCACTTCACTTCACTTCACTTCACTTCACTTCACTTCACTTCACTTCACTTCACTTCACCGCATTTCACTTCTCTCCATTTCCTTCCCCTCACAATACTTCACTTCACTTCACTTCACTTCACTTCACTTCACTTCACTTCACTTCACTTCACTTCACTTCACTTCACTTCACCGCATTTCACTTCTCTCCATTTCCTACCCCTTACAATACTTCTCTTCACCTCACTTCACCTCACTTCGCTTCACTTCACTTCACTTCACTTCACTTCACTTCACTTCACTTCACTTCACTTCACTTCACTTCACTTCACTTCACTTCACTTCACTTCACTTCGCTTCGCTTCGCTTCGCTTCGCTTCGCTTCGCTTCGCTTCGCTTCGCTTCGCTTCGCTTCGCTTCGCTTCGCTTCGCTTCGCTTCGCTTCGCTTCGCTTCGCTTCTCTTCGCTTCACTTCGCTTCACTTCGCTTCACTTCGCTTCACTTCACTTCACTTCACTTCACTTCACTTCACTTCACTTCACTTATTGCTACAAAGCAAAATTTGAGGTTTTCGTTTATATACTCACATTGCAATATTCTGGCATCTTAGTACACGATTCAGTGTTGTTCAGCAGCTTCGTTAAATGTCGAATGCGCTTTACTGCCTTGTTTACATCCTTGGGAGACTAAAACACATGTACAAGTGGGCACTAAGCTTAACATTACCAGACAACGTATCACTACATCATACAGAAGCCGAAGTTTCGCCCGCTTCGAGATTTTCAGCTAACGTGTAAGCCTGGTGACCGTGAGAGATAAACGTGAAGTCATCCCAGGATAACAAAATCCAAAATAGAAAAGTGTCCACAAAGTAAAAATGTAGTGCAGTCATATTAGGGCCTTTTATACGGGGAAAAACAAGCCGCGGCTTAAATAAGTCGCGAACAGCTCGTATAAACGGTCATGTAATCAATAAGCCGCGACTAAAATAAGACCAGAGTTAAGTCCAAAATAAGTCTGGGGCTTATTCCAGAATCGACGTTTAAGCGAACTGTTCACGAGGCCCTGTTTACAGGAGCGGATTGACAGTCCAATTGGATCGAAAAACGAGTAAAATACAAACTTCGCACGTAAAATACAACTTTGTTTTGAGAATTTCGAAATGAAACTTTGCACAATTACCAACTACCATAATATCTTTAGGATTATAATGAAACATTACCAACAATATTTTCATCAGAGAACCACTTTAAAGGCTTTCTTGTTTTCGTTTTCGTTTTCGTTTTTGAGCGGATGCAACCACACCCTACCTTGCGAGCAGACTAGAGCCTCCTGTATCCTTGCGAGGCGAAGGAAAGGAGACAGCCGAAATCATGTATTTTTTCATTTGAGCATGCGTGATGGTTACACGGATACAATTTAATTTCCATGTGCAGTGGTGCTCAGTTTCTGTCTTTAAAAATTCCTAGTTTTTACCAAACAATGGAAACGGATAGCTATTCTTAAAACAACGAGTTCGATTTGCGATAAATTGTAAGATTTCCTATCGAAATCCAAAGATTTTTCTGTCATCAAGCAGGACTTCACGAGTGAGTGAAATTTAAAACGCATGTTGCTAGGTTACGACTATTTAAAGATTCAAACGACTATTTAGAGGTTCAACAGGAAGTCCTGCTTAATGACTGAAAAATCGTTCGATTTTGATAGGAAATCTTTGAATTTATTGCAAATCGAATTTGTTGTGAAAAGAATAGATATCCGAGGCGGCTGTATTCGCAGGCTACTCGTACGAGAAAGCGTGCTAATTGTTCGAATCTTCAGAATAACTTGACAACATCTGTGACATGGGCACCGCTTTTACGTTTCAATATAGCCGTGCGTATCAAAACCTGTCAAAACAGGAACTGAACTGGTTTGTCTCACCCCAACACTTGGGCGACGGCGACATCAAAGAAAATACACGATTTCGGCAGAGTCTCCTTTCCTACGCCCCGCAAGGATACAGGAGGTTCTGCTCGCAGGAAAGTCACACCCACCATACACTGGTATCTCAACAACCCAACTTGTGGCAATTTTTTGGATTTCAAAATTTTAGAAGTAAATTTCAACGCGAGAAAAATATCAAGGAAGCTTACCGGTTCTTCAACGGCAAACAACACTACAATATTTGGCATGTGATTGGTCTTGCACTTCGCGATCTTCTTGTTTGCGTCAAATGAATGAAATTTAACATCTTCGACACTCCATTCCTTGGTAGTACTGTAAGATTCCGCATCCAAATACGTACAATTCATATCATATCCAATTTCTCGCTTTGAATCAATATATATTAAACAAAATAATACTTAAATAAGTAAAGTGGAGTGGAATGGAGTGGAGTGAAGTGAAGTGAAGTGAAGTAAAGTAAAGTAAAGTAAAGTGAAGTGGAGCGAAGTGAAGTGAAGTGAAGTGAAGTGAAGCGAAGTGAAGCGAAGTGAAGCGAAGTGAAGCGAAGTGAAGCGAAGTGAAGCGAAGTGAAGCGAAGTGAAGCGAAGTGAAGCGAAGTGAAGCGAAGTGAAGCGAAGTGAAGCGAAGCGAAGTGAAGCGAAGTGAAGCGAAGTGAAGCGAAGTGAAGCGAAGTGAAGAGAAGTGAAGCGAAGTGAAGCGAAGTGAAGCGAAGTGAAGCGAAGTGAAGCGAAGTGAAGCGAAGTGAAGAGAAGTGAAGCGAAGTGAAGCGAAGTGAAGCGAAGTGAAGCGAAGTGAAGCGAAGTGAAGCGAAGTGAAGCGAAGTGAAGCGAAGTGAAGCGAAGTGAAGCGAAGTGAAGCGAAATGAAGCGAAGTGAAGGAAAGTGAAGTGAAGTGAAGTGAAGTGAAGTGAAGTGAAGTGAAGTGAAGTGAAGTGAAGTGAAGTGAAGTGAAGTGAAGTGAAGTGAAGTGAAGTGAAGTGAAGTGAAGTGAAGTGAGTGAAGTGAAGTGAAGTGAAGTGAAGTGAAGTGAAGTGAAGTGAAGTGAAGTGAAGTGAAGTGAAGTGAAGTGAAGTGAAGTGAAGTGAAGTGAAGTGAAGTGAAGTGAAGTGAAGTGAAGTGAAGTGAAGTGAAGTGAAGTGAAGTGAAGTGAAGTGAGGTGAAGTGAAGTGAAGCGAGGTGAGGTGAAGCGAAGTGAAGCGAAGTGAAGTGAAGTGAAGTGAAGTGAAGTGAAGTGAAGTGAAGTGAAGTGAAGTGAAGTGAAGTGAAGTGAAGTGAAGTGAAGTGAAGTGAAGTGAAGTGAAGTGAAGTGAAGTGAAGTGAAGTGCAGTGAAGTGAAGTGAAGTGAAGTGAAGTGAGGTGAAGTGAAGTGAAGCGAGGTGAAGTGAAGCGAAGTGAAGCGAAGTGAAATGGAATGAAATAAAACGAAGTGAAGAATACTTGAAAAACAAATTTAAAATATACAACATTGGTGCTTTTCAAACAATGTTTGAAAAGAACAAACAACATTGTTTTCTCTAATTCCCCTACCTTTGTGGCAAAAGGAATTTTGATAATCGCATGTTGTGTTCCAAGGTCTATGACACGGCTCCCATTGACAACCATATCTACTAAGATAATAGAACTCCCCAGAAGATATTCCTGTCCTCTAACAACAAGAAAGGAATAGAACGAATTCGACATCTTCACGCGTACAAATAATGACACCTCAAATTTACAATTTGTTTTTACAGTAGAAAGTAATACGAGTTTTCTCGTCTTCATGTTTTCACTGACGATAACTCAAAAACAGCGTCGATATTATTGTGGAGTTTTTTTCCCGTTCACAAGCTAACGTTAACAAATAAATTCCCAACGAAACCAGGTGAAGAATCAGACATAGTTTAACGCGACTCTGGCTTAAAAGTTCTTTGAACGTAGCTTAAAAAGTTACTGTTCATGACCCACAGTTTCGACACTGCGATCTAGTGTCCTCATTTAGTGTCTTCCTCATCTTCGCAACGATCACCCCTCATGAAGACACTAGATCAGAGTGTCGAAACGTTGGATCATGAACAGTATCTTTTTAAGCTACGTTTTAAGCCAGAGTAGCGTTGAACTATGTCTGAGTCTGGGTTAACGTTAGTTTCGACGTCACTATAGTGTTTTCAACTCGAAGTTGGTAAAGTTTTGTTTGTTATTGCTGTACAAGCTGTCGTAAGTTGTTCAACTCAGAAACTGTGAGCTCCCAGACGGGACTCAAATCCATAACCTTCAGAATTCTAGCCGCACGCTCTAACCATTGAGCCACTAGAACTATACAGTATGCTTCAGATATTACAATTTGATAATCGCAGCCCTATCAAATGTAGTTGCCGACATCCGAAGTAAGTTACTTATTCTAGGTATAAGAACTCAGATGACAGACTTCAAGCTGCAACCACTATACTAACGAAGGAAAACATTAACAGAAAATTACTTAACACAATGCGACTTGTAGCCTAACAAGCACGTACGGTTTGACTCGTTCTCAAGTATAAATATTATCAGAAAAGCTCGGTCTACCATCTGAGTTCTATTGGCTCGCTGGTTAGAGTATCCGGCTGGCATTCGGAACTGAAAAAAGTTAACCAACTCCAAGACATAGCATTTGCAAGATTGCGAGCTCGAGTCCCACCTAGAGTTCGAACGTGTTTCTGAGTATTAAGGTATCTTAAAAATATTCATATCTTATATTCGGTTCCTCTCGAATCAATAAGGAATCACAGAGTTAAAGAATTACCCGACTGTTATGTTGAGGCTCATCTTCTTTATCTTCATAAGACATACTTTCACAGTGCCTAAAACGCAACAAACACACTCTTTACATACTGATTGGACAAAAGACCTGAGTCTAATTGGCCAATGGGTAGAAAAACTTCCCAAAAACGTCTGAGAAACCAATGTATAATTACATATACAGCTAACGTCCTCGATTGCAGATGTTATAAACAAGTGAACTTCCGTACTCACAGTTTGGCTTACCGTTGTCGTAGTTGGGTATATTATCCAGTGAAATCTCAACGGTATCTGTAATTGCTGCTTCTGGATTGTCTCGACTGCCATTGAGAACTTCAAATGTATAATCTTTGAGAAAACAAGTTCGGTTACAGAATTACATCTCACTGTAGATGTTAGTAAGGTCTAACCGTGAATAATAACAACACACAAGCACCAACACCACCATCAACACTACCAGCACCAACCACCACTATCAACATCACCAGCACCGACCAGCACCATCAACATCACCGGCACCATCCAACACTAACACCGACATCAATACCACCAGCACCAACACTAACACCACCATCAATACCACCAGCACCAACACTAGCACGACCAACACCACCATCAATACCAGCAGCACCTTCAACACTAACACTACCAACACCATCATCAACATCACCATCACCAGTCAGCACCAATACCACCATCTACACCAACCAGCGCCAGCACCAACACCAACACCAACACCAACACCAACACTACCACTACCAACAACACCATCAATACCACCAGCACCAACCAGAATCACCAACACCATCGTTAACACCATCAACACCAACCACACAATCAAGACCACCAGCATCACTGCAACACCACCAGCACCAACCACCATTAACCCCACCATCAGCACCACCATCATCAGCACAACCATCAGCACCACCATCAGCAGCATCATCACCACCATCAGCACCACTATCAGCACCACTAACATCAGCATCATCATCACCACCATCAGCACCACTATCAGCACCACTATCATCAGCATAACCATCAGCACCACCACCAGCACCAACCAACAGCAGCATAAAACACTACCCACAACACCATCAATGCTACCAGTACCAACCAGCACCATCACCACCATCAGCAACACCATCAGCACCACCATCACCACCATCACCATCAGCACCACCATCACCACCATCACCACCACCATCAGCACCACCATCACCACCACCATCACCACCATCAGCACCATCATCACCACCACCACCATCACCACCACCACCATCACCATCACCACCATCAGCCCACCATCAACACCATCAGCACCACCATCAGCACCACCACCATCAGCACCACCACCATCAGCACCACCATCAGCACCACCATCAGCACCACCATCAGCACCACCATCAGCACCACCATCAGCACCACCATCAGCACCACCATCAGCACCACCATCAGCACCACCATCAACACCACCACCAGCACCAACCAACAGCAGCACCAACACTACCCACAACACCATTAATGCTACCAGCACCAACCAGCACCATCAACACGATCATTAACACAATGAGCACCAACCACACAACCAAGACCACCAGCATCACTACAACACCATCATCAACACCAC
>OZ036009.1:6383319-6420819 GCA_964035015.1 Corallium rubrum
AGAAGTCCAACTCTGTGTCGGTACCTTTGATCACAGAATAAAGAACAACCAGAAGTCCAACTCTGTGTCGGTACCTTTGATGTACGTGTCCTCGCGCATGTTGCCTCGTGCACGTCAAACGTCGCCATTCTGCGCCATCCTGGTAGTTCCACCGGCACGTTTTTACCTCCTGGCTTCTCAATCGTCGTCATTGTGTCGCCATCACTCGTCATTTTACGCCATCCTGGTAAGTTCCACCCGCGGCAAATTTGACCAGCAAAAGTGGCGGTGGAGCTTACCAGGAAGGCGTAGGATGGCGTAATGCTCATTGAAAAAAAAGGGACAAGTTTTCATGCAAGTCAGACTTCTGGTTGTTCTTTATTCTATGTTCGTCTTGCAATGCGCCATCCCGCGTGCACACGCGCCTTGTTCAAAAAAGAAACTAAATTGCATTTAATCAGTGATTAGATAATTATAAGTTCTAATTAAAGGTTCGACCAAGTGTCGTGTAGATGGTCCTATTCCTGTAAACAACAGTGTAAACCTACAAACTTTTTACTTAAGATATATCGCCATGTAAAGCTTCAAGCAACATATAAGATAAAATAAGGTAGACGAAGATAGGACAGGATAGGAAAGGAAAGGAAAGGAAAGGAAAGGAAAGGAAAGGAAAGGATAGGATAGGATAGGATAGGATAGGATAGGATAGGATAAGATAGGATAGGAAATGATAGGATAGGAAAGGGTAGAGTAGAATAGAAGACGATAGGAAAGGATAGGTTAGCAAAGATAAGTTAGCATAGATAAGATAAGAGATGAAAGGATAAGAAAGGATGAGGAAGGATAGGATAGGAAAGAATAAGATAGGAAAGGATAAAAGAGGATAGGAGAGGATAAGATAGGATAGGGTAGGATAGGATAGGATAGGATAGGATAGGATAAAATAGGATAGGTTAGGATAGGATAGGATAAGATAAGATAGGATAAAATAAGATAGAATAGGATAGGATAAGTTAGGATAAGATAGGATAAAATAGGATAGGATAGGATAAGATAACATAGATAAAATAAGATAGAATAGACTAGGATAGGATAAGATAGGATAAAATAGGATAGGATAGAATAGGATAGGATAAGATAAGAAAGGATAGGATAAAATAGGATAGGTTAAGATAAGATAGGATAAAATAGGATAGGTTGGATACAATAGGATAGGATAGGATAGGATAGAATAGGATAAGATAAGATAGAATAAGATAGGATAGGAGAGGGTAAGGTGATAACTGAGACGTTGTCGACTCATTTGTACTCTAACAACACAAAACAATGAACAGACGATTTTTCAGGATGAACTAAAATTCAAAAACAGTTTCATTAAATCATTTTCTATTTATTTTCTAATGTTTAAAAACATGTCTTACCGGCTATCTTTCTTATCAGGATAAATCCAGTACTGCCTGGGCAACGACCGGCACCATTCCCCACAGAAATAACATTGACGTCGAGACGCAAAAAAGTGGTAGCTATGATGTGAATTATACCACCACCACCACCACCAATACCACGATTAGAAGAACATCCAGAGCTACCATCAGCAATTAACGTTCCATTGCCGCTGACCTCGACCTAATGAAAGGTGTTAATTATAACAAAGTGAAAAAGTGGTGAACTGCTGAGATTATTGGAACGAAATAATGACGTTTCGAGCGAAGCCTTTCATCAGAGTAAAATGTAATGAAATAAAAACAGGGTTTGTATATGCCAAAAGAGTGACGTAGATTAAAAATAGCCAATCAAATGCTCGGGGAGTATAAACATACTGATAATTAATGAGGTCCGAAAATGTTAAATCATTTCGCTATTTTCACGGATTAATTTCTTGATTGCGTTATATTTGACGTACTCCAGACAGTACTGATTTAGAATTAATTAAACAACACACACCTCATTTGCTGACAAGCGAATGGTACCACCACCACCATTACGAAAGCACTTAGACTCGCCGCTTACATCTATGACGCTGGCTAAAAAAGAAGTTGTTTTATAATGTGGTAGAATAAATTAATAATGTCATCATTGCCATCATTATCATCGTCATCATTATCGTCAACAACAACAACAAAAACAACAACAAGAGCAACAGCAGCAGCAGCAGCAACAACAACAACAACAACAACAACAACAACAACAACAACAACAACAACAACAACAACAACAACAACAACAACAACAACGACGACGACGACGACGACGACAACAACAACAACAACAACAACAACAACAACAACAACAACAACAACAACAACAACAACAACAACAACAACAACAACAACAACAACAACAACAACAACAACAACAACCTCGTCAGCATCATTATCTTCACGTTCATCATCATCGTCATTATCTTCATGTTCATCATCACCTCATGATCATCACAATCATCATCATCACAACGTTATTAGAATCATATTCATTCCCTACCTATTAATATTTTACCGCTCAAGGCTTTTAGTTCAATAGCACCTCCTCCAGCTCCTCTGGCATTTTGTCCTTCACATCCTAAAGAGGGAAATATCTTTTCAAGTACAGATCGAACAATTTGAATAAAGCTATTGGATGTTGAAGACACTTGACTATCAAGACCTGTATTTACTAAATATTGAAAGAAATATCTAACACGACAATGCTCTTCCCGCTTCACTACATCATAGCAATGCCATGCTGATTTTATATCAAGAAGCCGAAGTCTCGCCTGCTTCGAGATTTTCAGCTAACGTGCAAGCCTGGTGACCGTGAGAGATAAAATTGAAGTCACCCCAGGATCACAAAATCCAAAATAGAAAAGTGTCCACAAATGAAAAATGTAGTGCAGTCATATTAGGGCCTTTTATACCGTGCAAAATAAGTCGCGGCGTAAATAAGTCGCGAACAGCTCGTTTAAACGGTCATGTAATCAACAAGCGGCGACTAAAATAAGCCCAGAGTTAAAGCTATTCCAAAATAAGTCCGGGGCTTATTCCAGAATCGACGTTTATACGAACTGTTCGTGACTTTGGCCATGTTTACAGGAAGTGGATTGACAGTCCAATCGGAGCGATGTTTACATGGAGAATCCGATTTGCTTGGTACATTGTTTCGGTTTTGGAACACTATTTTCTGTGCTTCCCTCGATGCATGTCTACCATTTACAGTAGCACGACACGCACCAACTTCACTCATGCGTATCAAGTCATTTTCAACTCAAACCGTATTTGATGAATCAGATTGGAGACATTCAAGTCGATTCAAGCTTGAATCTCAAGTCAATCCACTCCACTGCGTGGACTGACTTCAACCATCCGTTTTGATCAGATCGAAAACTTTCAATCTTCTTCATGTAAACACAACAAGGAAAACAACATGGAAGATTCGACTTGAACACTCAATCCGCAAACAGGGCCTAAGTGGTGACCCAATATTTTCATATTTAGACCTATTTAATCTCGGCGAGATACCCACGTTGAGTGGTGACCCCATTTTCCCATAATTTTAATCTCAGGAAGATATACCCACTCTATGTGGTGACCCCATATAGTTCTCATTTTTTAGTAAGTATATTTCATAAGATGTCCATAAGTGTTGTGGTAACTTTAGTTTATAATAGAAAACTTGATTAGTTTTTACTTTGAACCAGAGTAGCACTACACACCATGTCTTGTCCTTTACCTGGTTGCCCAGAAAAAAGTTAACTATTCATGGAAATGTTCTCCTTATAAACATAAAGTTTTGACTTAAAGGCTTAGATTCTTACCTGGATTACCTCCCAAAAGGACTGCAGTATCACCAGGATAATTATGAGCATTAACTGCACATGTTTCGGAAGCAGCTTTACTACAATCGATTCCTGATCCTCCTCCTTGTCCTCCTCCTCCTCCTCCTCCTCCTCCTCCTCCTCGTCCTTCAAAAATAAGTTGAAAATATAAACCGCGGAATTTTTTCTATCTTTTATGTTAAAATTTTGAAAAGCGGAAAAATGTAAGTGTAATATATAGTTGAAAAATCACCATGCACTTCTCCCTATGTAACCTAAATAGCCGGTACTGCAGTGCAGTGCAGTGCAGCGCAGCGCAGAGCAGAGCAGAGCAGAGCAGAGCAGAGCAGAGCAGAGCAGAGCAGAGCAGAGCAGAGCAGAGCAGAGCAGAGCAGAGCAGAGCAGTGACTGAGTGTTGTCAAAATGTAAACCTTGTCTAAGACTATATACGCTTTGTATCTTCAAAAGTTGAAGACTGAAGACAAGCAATAAATGTAAATATTTATGTCATTAACGACAAGAAGATTGTTCCCATGTCCAAAGCTTAGCTGTTGATATTAAAAATTAATACTATTAAACTTGAAGCTACATACTAATGCTTTGATAGAGTACTGAAAATACGATATTGCTATAAAAGCACACATGCAAGGTCTTGACATTGTCACCAGCTGAATTCAACGTTTTACCTGATTAGAGCGATTAAACTAATTACGATGGCTACTTATGAGAAAATTACTGTTATAATAAAGAATAAAACATAATCCGAAAATCGTCATCTTGTGACTTGATATTCAAGTTTCAAAGTCATTATCAAGCCAATAGTTTACAAGCTTACTGAGTCCTATATATATATACAATAATCACAAGGATGATGTCACCGCTTAGTAACTGGAAATGTCACCAAGTTGACAAAACAGGTTAAACTGACATGTCAGCTGAATTGTTTCAAGTAAATGTAGATAAAAATAACAGTTGACAGTGGTGAAAGGATATATACATATTAAAGTTCTAAAAATAAAGCTAAGGAAATAGAGATAGTTCTCTGCTGGCCTTTAGGCCATTGTTCAGTTCAGGCTTTCTAAATTTGATTAGAAGAGCTTCTAAAATAAGTAATTGATTTGTATTACCAAATTTACAGGAGTGAATTATTTTAAAGTTATTAAATATTTGGTTCGATATACTAGGTCCAAGAAGAGGGAAATCAGAGGTGTTATTAAGGTTGTCATAAAGAATGTTGAGGTTGGCAAGGTGTTGAGCAAGAGGACAGTCAATTAGGTGCTGTGCTACAGCGCTAGCGTTGATGTTAGAGTGTTCAGAAAGGCGAGTTTTTCAGTTTTTCCAATGTATTTGTGGTTGCAACCGGGACAAGAAATCTCTTAAATTACATTGTTTTTAGAAAGGTCCGGTATTTTATCTTTATTTGAAGTGAAGAAGGCAGTTTTTTTGGTTTGGTAAATTACAGCGAAATTGACATCAACTTTTAGGTTGCGCCGAAGTTTTTTAATTAGGTTACGTACAAGAAATTCACCTTGTCTACCAAGATAAGGTAGTCTTAACCTAATTGACTGTCCTCTTGCTCAACACCTTGCCAACCTCAACATTCTTTATGACAACCTTAATAACACCTCTGATCTCCCTCTTCTTGGACCTAGTATATCGAACCAAATATTTAATAACTTTAAAATAATTCACTCCTGTAAATTTGGTAATACAAATCAATTACTTATTTTAGAAGCTCTTCTAATCAAATTTAGAAAGCCTGAACTGAACAATGGCCTAAAGGCCAGCAAAGAACTATCTCTATTTCCTTAGCTTTATTTTTAGAACTTTAATATGTATATATCCTTTCACCACTGTCAACTGTTATTTTTATCTACATTTACTTGAAACAATTCAGCTGACATGTCAGTCTAACCTGCTTTGTCAACTTGGTGACATTTCCAGTTACTAAGCGGTGACATTATCCTTGTGATTATTGTATATATATAGGACTCAGTAAGCTTGTAAACTATTGGTTTGATAATGACTTTGAAATAGAGTCGAAATATTACCTCTCATTTTGTCTTATCTTGTTTTTAACTTGAATATCAGGTCACAAGATGACGATTTTCGGATTATGTTTTATTCTTTATTTTTTAAAATTGTCGGCTGGTTATCGTAACTGTTATAACATAGATGTAATATAACGATGTTTCTGATTGGCTACCGTGCGTGCTCCATTTAACAATTGGACAACGAGGACGAGTTGTCTAATTGTTTTAGTATACACCCTGTACATTACCAGAAATTTGGGACAAGACGGTGGCGCGCGTGCGTATTAAGAACCATAATAATGGAGATTCTCAACAGTAAATAATAAGGAGAGCACATAATAATTCAAATTTTGCTTAAACGGTTACATATTTCTTCTTTGCCCGACTCCAGTTGACTTCAGCATGGACTAAGGAACAGTTATAACTAAAAAACTTTTGCTTACTTCGACGACAAAGTACTTCCCTAGCTCGTCTTATTTTTGCACTGAAAGCGCCACTATCCATAGTGTTAGCCATAGTAATCTTTGCAAACAGGTTCTAGAAATTGGCCAAATTGACCAACAACCTTACGAGCGATGCGAAGTGCCCGACTCGCGTTGCATTCGGCATGAGTCAGTCTACTTCGAGAGCACATAAAAGTACTCATTTGTCTTTAGCATAGTACTTCCAAAAGCGTTTGAACTTGCTTGATTTCACAGTCCTTATCGTGCACGATTTAGGCGAATTCTAAAGAACTCAATGACCTGAATAATGAGAAACACTAGAATACAGTAGAATCACACTCATTAGAAATTCTAGAATACATAATTATATTATTAGGCGAATATAGCCGCTGACCGAGAGCAGCGGCACAAATGACCCAAATTTCTGGTAATGATACCTACTCTAAAAAATACAGTTTTTCTAGTGCAAACTGACGAAACTGTTGTGTTATTTAACCACTCGTGAGCGGCAAGTAAAAGCAAATTTATTAATAAAATACGGTTTAATTTTATTTCGTTCCTTACCATTAAAAATCTTCATGCCATATTTTGTGGTGTTTTTAGTTTTCTCAGGGATAGAATTTTCTATCAAACTCTCAAAAAATTCCTCCAAAACGTCTACAAAACGAGAGTTTACTGCCATATTTTTTCAGGTTTGTTTTCATTTTTCTCAAACGTTGTCCATCACGAATAGACAACGGTTGAGTAGCCAATCAGAATGCAGGATTTGTAATAGACGATGGTTGGGTGTATACTAAAACTCGATGGAGCACGGTAATTTCGTGGTCTCCGAACTTCCCGCGTGCACCATGTCACAACTCGATGGAGCACGCCAAACCATGAACTATTTCTTAATTATGACTTTCATTATTAACGTTTCAACGTACAGATCTCCGCTGGCCACATGAACAGCTCTCGCGGGCCGCAGGTTGCGCATCACAAAGCCCGGCATACACTGAAACAAGTTTCCAAAACACATTTTCGAAAAAGTTTCCGAAACTTGTTTCAAAAAATAGAACAGTGTTCTAATCAGGAAAACTTGGTTTCTGAAACAAAGTTTCGGAAACTTTTAAACACACACTGGAAACTTTTGTTTCTGAAACCGTGTTTCGGTAACTTGTTTCGGAAATTATCTCTGCAAGACTAAACAAGTATATAAATGATCGAACTTTAATTTGTTGCAAGCCTAAATGCAATTGCTTAAAACTTACCGTAATATGGACACTGTGTGCACTTCTTTGTTCCTCGGCAAGATTTTCTCGAGTTACCATTTCCAGTGCAGTAAACCTCTGTATCTTGTGTTGAATTAATAACAATATTACCAATGCAACTCTCGATGGAAACACTTCGTTTTCCAACCAGCTGAAGTTTCCCGTAGATCTCCACATTCTTGAGAAACCTGAACTGTGTTGGCTGTGCCTCTTTAGTTTTACTGACAGTTCCAATCTTTACCGTGCATGTACATGCAGTGCCTTCATTAGTACAGAGCTTCATGGTGCCGTCCTTGCTGTTCAGAGTCAAGGTTTGGTGAAGATTAACGACGACAGACCTACAGGTGGCTATGGCATATTAGAGAATGAATTAAATGTTAGATGAAAGTTTATCACCAACCTTAAGGTTACTGTAGACCTTCGGGTTACGTTTTAGGGAAAACATTATATCGTTCCGTCCGTTTATTGCATATACCAAAACCTACACATATTCGAAAGCTGATATAACTGGCCACAAGACTGCAGCAAAACATTTGGTCATTTTATGAACGCAAACAAAAAATAGCGCTTCTGTATATTAAAGTTTTCATTCCAATTCGAAATGCTATAAGTGAACAACTATGTACTATAATGCTTTGAAAATTGGCAGTTTGGTATAGATGAATATCACAGCAAACAAATTTTGTCTGGGTTTGTAAAAATTCCAAATACTTTACGAGTTATCGAATTTTTACTATTACAGCTAAAACACAAGCTCACAGAAGGTTGAATGGGCTTGCATAAAAGGCTGTAAAACGATTAATATTGAAAATTTTACAATTCCTTTTGTCACCAGAATATTTAGACACTTTTGTCACCAGAATATTAATTTACTCGAATATCAATTTTCAGATGATTCTGATAAATTCGTGTTCACTTATAGCTTTTTAAAGTTCTTACTTTAGCTCAAAACATTTCTTTGATAAAAAGCCGCGTGAAAGAAACCTCTTGTCACTTATTCGCACAAAGTAAATGATTTACTTTCCAGAATCTGAAAGCAGCACTCATTACATGCTTCATGCACTTTCAGCGAATAAAAAGAATAAAAAAAACTTATGGTTTGAAGGTTACAGTAACCTTAAAATACTTATTTGTCATCTATTTCATGATGTATTGTATTGCTTCTCCAGTATAACTGAGAGTAGTATGTTCAAACCAACATGAACAATAACTGTCATTTAAACTCTGGACGCCATATAAAACTAAACTTTTACTTCTAATGTATCACTTCTTCAGTATAACGGAGAGTAGTATGTTCAAACCAACATGAACAGTAACTGTAATTCAAACTCTGGACGCCATATAAAACTAAACTCTTTACTTCTAATGTATTGCTTCTTCAGTATATATAACTGAGAGTAGTATGTCCAAACCAACATGAACAGTAACTGTCATTCAAACTCTGGACGCCATATAAAACTAAACTCTTTACTTCTAACGTATTGCTTCTTCAGTATAACTGAGAGTAGTATATGTCCAAACCAATATGAACAATACATTGTCAAAACTAAACTCAAGAATGAACTCGAGGCGATCGCAACCTCGTAGCGATCATATATGGAAACCACTGACGCAACGATCGCCGAGATAGCAAATGTTCTAACTCGACGATCGTTGCCTTTTATAGGGAAACCGTAATTTTGCAATCTCAGCGATCTTGGCGATCAGTATATGCATCCCAGCGGACCATTAAAACAATACCGCGATCAGCCGTATGGTCGCAATCAGTGATATGTAGGGACTTTAAGGCCTGCGCTAAACGTCGCACAATCGACGAATTTAATTCAGATGAATTTAATTGTTTGAATTTTATTCGACAAAACTGCCACGTATAACTCGCTTAAATTCGACTCACGAATTAAATTCGTCTGAGTCACACGGATAATGCGACGATAATGCGTGTTCGAGTTACACGACGAATTATCGTCGCGTCGAATTAAATGTTTCCCTTCTATCTGTGACAATAGACCTTTTCGATAATTACGTCGCGCTGCATGAAAACGAGGCTCCCAGGCCAAAGTTTCACAATTTTGATTATCATAGTAATCCCGTCATATCTGTTTGTGGAAGAAGATGGCTAATAACGCCCAAACTATATATGGTAGAAACACATCGTGTACGTATGTTGTTAGGCATTTCATAAGCTTTCATTTGATGTATATTTTAAGTTTCTGTGTTGTGTGTAACTTTTTAAAATGTCGAAAATGTTCGCACCATTGCTCGTCAAGTAATAAATATAATATGGACTTCTCACAACTGTTGTAGAATTTCGAATACCGTTTTTAAAATATTTAACATACAACTTTGAAATGCATATATCAAACAGAAGATACTGTAAAATGCTATTTTTGGTAGAACTTTCAAGTTTCTAGCTTAAGGGGAAGTATTTTAAAAATGGGAAAACGTACTATTAACTTGGTCTGATGGATGAGTTGTTAAGTTTGTTTTGTTTACAACTCAGACCAAGATAATATTACGTTTTCCCATCAGTTTTAAAATACTTTCACTTAAACTAGAAACTTGAAAGTTGTACCGCAAATAGCATTTTACAGTATCTTCTGTTTCATATATGTTTCAAAGTTGTGCGTTATGTATTTTAAAAACAATATCCGAAATTCTACAACAGTTGTGGGAATCCATTATTATTACTTGATGAGCAATGGTGCGAACATTTTCGACATTTTAAAAAGTTACACACAACACAGAAACTTAAAATATACATCAAATGAAAGCTTATGAAATGCCTAACAACATACGTACACGATGTGTTTCTACCATATATAGTTTGGGCGTTATTAGCCATCTTCTTCCTGAACATATATGACGGGTTGCTATGCAGCATATCCTCCGAAATGCCTAGAATTACCAATAATCGTTAATTTTAAAAACGAATTCCCAACCCCCACACCCCAACCCTAACCATAACCTCTAAACCTTACCCTAAACCTAACCATAACCCCCCGGCAACCCTAACCCTAACCCACAACCCCCAGTGACCCTAAACCTAACTACAACCCTCCCACCTCTCAGACCCCGACCACAACACCCCTACTGGTTTTTTAGTTATATGCAATTTAGTTTAACATCCCGCATGCGGGACTGAGAATTACCTACAATTACCAATTATTGGTAATTCAAGACCGTTTCACACTTACTGATTATTGGTAATTCTAGGTAGGAGGACATGTTGTGCTATGATAATCAAAATTGTGAAACTTTGGCCGGGGAGCCTCGTTTTCATGCAGCGTGACGTAATTATCGAAAAGGTCTATTCGCCACCATGTTTTCAAGAAATTGTTTTCAGGCTCCACGGGTCAAAGTTAATTTGAATTAAATTCGTCTATTGTGCGAAGTTTAGCGCAGGCCTAAGATCCACGACGCGGGAAGCTCGACTGAAGCGCCTTAAAAACAAAAGAATTCTTAATGAAAAGAAAGTGAATGAATAATTTGTAATCCCAAGAGCATAATATATCAATACCGCCCTCCTTCTGTAAACAACGCCACTCTCAACATTTTTACGTCTTCAGAACCACGCGAACACGCAAAGAAGTGAAAGCTGTTTCTTAACGTTGACTTTAGCTCAGACACTACAGCCGTTTTAGCAAGAACTGGAGCGTCTTGAAAGTCATTACACAGGCTTAAACATGAAATACGGCAGTTAATTTTCCGTGTCTTCTTTTAAATGCATTGCTTTTTAACGTTTTTAAAACTGCGTCATCGAGCTAGCCGCGTCGTAGATCTTAATTGTCCCTAATAATTATGGAAACAGGGACGCGATTGTTGATCGCTATACGATCGTTGCGATTGCCGAGTTAATTTTTATGCGATCGTAGAACATGCAAGCTTAATGTATTGTTTAGTATGTTTAAACTTCAAACTAACATACAAAACAATTATCAGTTCACTCATGGCACCGTAAAGCCAAGCCAAACTGTTCACTTCTATAACGTACTGTTTGTTGAGTATAACTGAGAGCAGCATAGTTTTTTCAGATTTTTGCTGTATAAGCCGTCGTACCTAGCAGAAACCACGAATCCATTTACGTAGTATTGAATGGTCAAAGTATGTTTTTCGACATCCAAAAGCTTTTAATGTTCTAAGAGGATTTAGTCGCATATAGTTTTGAAGTCAAACTGAACTAACAGGTTTTGCCGTTTCACGAGTTAACGTGAAACGATCTGAATAACGTTGTATGTAGAACGGGTGTTGTATTTGCTTAAGCCCCATGCAGAAAGCCACTGCATGATTTCTAGACGCCGAGACTCAAAACCAAATTAAGCCTTCTGCGTAATAGCCTCAGTAATAACAGCTTACGACAGCTTGCATAGCAAAGACTGAGTAGAGGAACTTTACTAACTCCAAACTGAAACTCCCACGTTGACTAATATATAGTAGCATGTCAAAACCAACATGAATAGCCATGTAAAGCTACACTTTTTTGCTTGAACTCATCATTCCAGTTCGAGTTTCCAGAGGTGAATACAACCATCTGGCATAATATTAACTCAATTCGGACATCAAAGAGTTAGACAGATATGAGTATTTAATAAAGTATTGTTTTGTCAGTATAACAAAATAAACCTACTCCAAAAGCCACAAACGATAAAATATTAGAAAATTAACTAAATTCGAACAGTTTAACTATTTCAAGTTTAGAAAACGAATCGTTCAGATATAATATTAAATGTAAAATCACTAATAGTCTTCGTAAAAACCTTTATATTACTCATACATTCAACGAGAAAGGCACTCTGGTAGCCGTTTTAACCTTAAACTTCGACAGTAAAATCCTTTTAGACAATATGAACTATTCAAGTAATCTTTCGTTGGCAGTAAAAAAGAACAAACAATACAAAGTAATTTGAAAGATAAAAAGATGGATTAAAAAACTGAACTACAACGTAAAAAGCAACCTACTGAAGCTATCTGGCCAGAAATTCCATTGAGAAGTAGAATAAGGAAAGCCATTTTCACACTGCACGCAAAAGTACTTGAATACTGTATCATGTAAGTCCCTTGCAAAAACTCATATATATTCTTCATCCTGTTTGTCTACTGCTGTTCAAACCGCATTATATGTAACGCCACCAAAACAAGACCACATTTAGAAAACGAACACTATTAAGACTGTCATGTGAACAGTTTAAGGGCCGTTTGACGTGCTTGAAGTGGCCATTAGAAGCACGACGAACAAGAGGGCACTTGGAGACAGCGTATATACCTCCGCAGCTGGGTTATTAGAGATGTTTAAAACTATGACTCCAATAAGCACGCATGTAGACACACCTTTAATATTTTACTCTGGCCAACGCCAGACGATTTTACTCGCCAAGGGAAGACCCCTGGTAGCCAACGAGTTTTAACCCCTTGGCTACCAGGGGTCTTGCCTTGACGAGTAAAATCCTTTAAAAATCGTTTGTCGAGTAAAATCGTTTTCCCTTGACGAGTAAAATCGAGTAAAGAGATTTTTAAACCTCTAAACGTCGCACAATCGACGAATTTAATTGCTTGAATTTTATTCGACGAAACTGCGACGTATAACTCGATTAAATTCGACACACGAATTAAATTCGTCTCGGCAATTAAATTCGTCTCAGTCAGACGGATAATGCGACGATAATGCGTGTTCGAGTTACACGACGAATTATCCTCGCGTAGAATTAAAGGTTTCTTTTCTGTCTGCGACAATTCGGTGCCATGTTTTTGAGAAGTCGTTATTTTCAGTATACACGAGTCCAAGTAAAAATAATTAAATTCGACGGAAATTCGACGTTTAACTCGACGTCGTATTTACGTCGCATTATCGACGAAGTTAATTCGAATTAAATTCGTCTAAATTAAATTCGTCTGTTGTGCGACGTTTAGCGCTGGCGTTAGTATTTTACTCTGCATGACTAATTACGCCAGACGATTTTACTCGTCACGGGAAGACCCCTCGAGTGGAACTAATTAGCCAAGACAAAAGAAAAATGTCGAGTCGGGCGACAAATGTCGCCTAGTGGAAAACCGCCTTAACGCCTGCCCTGAACGTCGCACAATAGACGAATTTAATTCAGACGAATTTAATTCGAATTAACTTCGTCCGTAATGCGACGTCGAGTTAAACGTCGAATTTAATTGTTTTTACTTGGACTCGTGGATCTTGAAAACGACTTCTTGAAAACATGGCACCGAATTGTCGCAGACAGAAGAGAAACCTTTAATGCTAGCGACGACGATAATTCGTCGTGTAACTCGAACACGCATTATCGTCGCACTATCCGTATGACTCAGACGAATTTAATTGCCCAGACGAATTTAATTCGTGTGTCGAATTTAATCGAGTTATACGTCGCAGTTTCGGCAAATAAAATTCAAACAATTAAATTCGTCTGAATTAAATTCGTCTATCGTGCGACGTTTAGTGCAGGCCTAATGACCTCGGTGTTTTTCGTAGTAAAATAGCAAAATAATACATTTGGAATGGTTTCCTCATAACCCTCTTGGTTAGTAAATTTTAACTGGGGGAACTATATGGTGTTGATTTTACGGAGAGAGGGAAAATAATATATATATATATATATATATATATATATATATATATATATATATATATATATATATATATTTTATAAAATAACAGGTATGTACGCTCTGATTGGACGAGAGCCATTTTCACTCAGAGTACAGAGACACGTTTGACGTCATTTTCATTTTATATTGTACAACGCATGCTCTGTTTGGTTAAATCTCACGTAATCACTGGCGTATTTATTTGATTACGCCATCATTCGTCAGCTGAGTCTCGGTCACTTTGGTGGCTTCTCCTTGTTTTTTTACCTCGTAAAACGGTTAGTTATTTTATAAAACAAATAGAAAATCGCTTTTGTGACTCTGTACTGTGATACAAACACGAATGACGCAATTTCAACCGGAAAAAATGTGTGAAAACACTCGGCTTCGCCTCTAGGCATTTTTTCCGGTTGAAATCACGTCATTCGTGTTTGTATCACAGTACAGAGACACGCAAGCGATTTTCTATTTGTTAAATATATATATATATGTAAATATATTTATGTATATATATATATATATTATTATTATTATTATTATTTAAGGAGGATAAGTTTTTCAGCAGAGCTGGTGGGGTCTTCCATTTACAACTAAGACCTATAGGTATTGATTTTACGGAGGGAGGAAAACCGGAAAACCCGGCGAAAAACCCTCGAAGCACAGGAGAGACCAACTAAACTCTATTCACATGAGTGTCCACCCCGAGAACGGGGTTATTCCCAGACGGTCACCCATCCAAGTACCATACCCGCCTAACCGGGCTTAACTATTGGTGAGAGGCAGCGCCTAATGCTCCCAATATATGTACATATATATATTATATATATATATATATATATATATATATATATATATATATATATATATATATATAGTACATATATATTATATATATATATATATATATATATATATATATATATATATATATATATATATATATTATTATTATTTAATAAATGATATTGGGCATTTCACTCGACTGCATATCATGTTCTAAGGATTTAGGGTGAAGGAAAATTCGAGTGTAGAATATATACATTTTAAGACCAAACCGGGAGCAGTTGCCGGAGGGCCTGTGTAGTTGCATTTTTCGCAACTGCTCCCGGTTTGGTCTTAAAATGTATATATTCTACACTCGAATTTTCCTTCACCCTAAATCCTTAGAACATTATATATATATATATATATATATATATATATATATATATATATATATATATATATATATATATATATATATATATACTATTTACAGAATGAGTGACCGTTCTGTATCGGGGTATACAGACACGAGGCGAAGCCGAGTGCCTGTATCCCGATACAGAACGGACACGAATTCTGTAAATGACTTCTAAAACGCCTATTAAGGTAACTAAACAAAAATAAATCATGTTAACAGCTGATAAACCTTCCAGGTAAGGTTTAATAGGCTACGAATATTAAATTAGTGATACGAGCATGCGCTTTAATTTAATATTAGTCCCACATTTTCTATTCTACGTGACGTGGCATAAATGGCCATACTGATCGTCATTTGTTATTCAACAAATGTTGCTGGGCAACAAATGTTTGCATCTTCATCTTGTATGAGGACGCTACCAGCGTACCTCACTCAAGATAGTTGAATGCAAGGTGTCTGTACACTTGCTACAGAACTGATATGATCAGTGTCTGTAAATGTGATACAGAACTGATGTTTTATTAAACAGTTCTGTATCACATTTACAGACACTGATATCAGTTCTGTACCGGGGTAAACAAACATTGATTAAACATTAATTTCTTTTGAATTTTCCTCATGAATTATTAATGAGTTTTAGAAATATATATATATATATATATATATATATATATATATATATATATATATATATATATATATATATATATAAATATTACCAGGGTTAAGTCACGTTGGCCTGAAAAAAAAGAGAAAAATCTTCTCGACGTTTCGAGCGAAGGCCTTTCTCTTTTTTTCAGGCCAACGTGACTTAACCCTGGTAATATTTGGATTTCAACCGTGGGCGACGCTGTCCTAGAAGCTTTATATATATATATATATATATATATATATATATATATATATATATATATATATATATATAAATATAATTAACAAATAAAACATAAAGCTCCGTGCGTATGTACTCTTATAAAAGCACGTTGACGTCATTGGAACACGAAAGAAGTTGAGTAGAATAGCCGAGTGCCTTTACACTTCTTTCGTGTTCAAATGACGTCAAACGTACCTTTATAAGAGTACATATGCATGTACTATAAATGTATCTTATAAATGTATATATATATATATATATATATATATATATATATATATATATATATATATATATATATATATATATATATATATATATATATATATATATATATATATATATATATATATATATATATATATATATATATACACATATATATTCTGTAGAAGGAATAATTTTTCTCTCGAAAAAATCATGTTTGTTAATTTTTAAAAAAATTGGATCTACAGAAGTTTTTTAAAATCGGCCTATTGATTACTCATACTTCAAGAAAAGTTTTGATGAAAAAAAAATGGGGGTTCACCAAAGTTTTTTTCGAATTAAATTAATTTGAAGCGCAATTGGCAGCCATTTTCAAACGTCATTGTTGCCATAGCAACAACTGTTGCTATTTATTTGGTAAGAGTTTTTGATTGTCAGACTGTCTAAAGTGCCTATCTGAAGGTTGGGGACTTTGAATATTTGTAATCTTTAAATTGTCCTGGGAAAAATTGTAATATATCTTGTCAGACGAAAATTTCATCTTCATGGGCTTTTAAAGGTTCCGGAAGTGATGCCAAACCAGGGATTTATAAATAGGGTTTAATATACACATATTCCTGCTTTGACGTCAAAATGACATCACTTCCGGAACTTTTAACAGCGAAAAAGCCCATGAAGATGAAATTTTCGTCTGACAAGATATATTACAATTTTTCTCAGAGCAACCTAAAGATTACAAATATTCAAAGTCCCCAACCATGAGATAGGCACTTTAACTATGGATAACTTTTAGTTTTATTCTTTTCCCAAATTGTTTATGCACGTGTTTTGGACTCTCAAACTTGTATTTTCCATTTTTCAAGAAACTGTATGGAGCCGCGAACACACGTATAAACCGTCGCGACTTATTTTGTACTAGCTAACCAACTCTGTTCTTATATTTAGAGGCACGAGGCGATAGCCGAGTGCCTTTACACTTCTTTCGTGTTCAAATCACGTCAAATGTACCTTTATAAGAGTACATATGCACAGGAGCGATATGTTTTATTTGTTGCATAAAATAAGAAGTGGAAAAATCAAACTAAAAGTGAGGTAGTTTAGGAATTTGGCCGGCTTTTCCGGCCAGCTGACGCCATTCTACGCCATTTTACGTCATTCATGATCTGTGTTCCCTTGTGAATGCACGGAGCCCAGTCAATCAGAGCGTGCGTAGAGGGCACCTTATTTTATAAAAAGTAATACAACTTTGAACTATAGTATTATTATAAATTAGTAGAATTGTTCACAAATTTTAATATTTCTAAAACAATATATGTAATACGCATTCCAAATTAGCTTTTATGTAGCTATTCTATAGGTGCAAATTTTGAATAAATAAATAAATAAATAAAAAAAAGTCGCGACTTATTTTCTCCCGTTTAAATGGCCCTAATATAAGGCACTCGAATTTTTTTACTAATTGAATAATGAAGTGTTTGTCAATCTTCGTGACGTTTCTTCTTTGACATTGATCTGTTTTTCATCTATAAATTTTATATTAAAGTGCCTATCTCATGGTTGGGGACTTTGAATATTTGTAATCTTTAGATTGTTCTGAGAAAAATTGTAATATATCTTGTCAGACGAAAATTTCATCTTCATGGGCTTTTTCGCTGTTAAAGGTTCCGGAAGTGATGTCAAAGCAGGGATTTAGAAATAGGGTTTAATATACACATATTCCTGCTTTGACGTCAAAATGACTTCACTTCCGGAACCTTTAACAGCGAAAAAGCCCATGAAGATGAAATTTTCGTCTGACAAGATATATTACAATTTTTCTCAGAACAATCTAAAGATTACAAATATTCAAAGTCCCCAACCATGAGATAGGCACTTTAACAAGACGCCTGCTTAGGCGTTCACTCGGGCTAGTCATAGCAATGCATCTTGACATAGCCTATGTCCACATATTAAGCATTTGTTAAAAAGTACAAAATAACCTACAGTGCTAGAATCGGTAGATACTGTGGGTAGATTCAAGCAATCATTAGCCAACCCCGTGAAATTATAGACACATGCCTCAGTTTCGCAAAGCCGCTTGGGGTAATATCGCGCGGCCGGGAGACTAATGCTCGCGACCCCTCCCAAATAATAAAAAGAGGTACGCATTGCGTACATGTGGATACTGGTCAGTTTGGCTGGAACAGACGACTGAACAATGTAAATTGTTTATTGCAAACACAATACTGCAATGTACTGCATATACTACGACTTTACATGCAAAGTAAACATATGATGGTGATTGTATAGACGGGTTTGGAAAGGTCTGCAAGAAACTGTATTAAACAAGGATAGACTGAAATTTCAGAATAAATTTACAAACAAATCATGTAAATTAACACTGCAATTTGATGAAGAGAACTGCAGCTTGTTTAAAACTACCAAGGCTGAAGTTTTCAGGCCATTCAACCAGGATACAATTTATAATTCTATTTCTCACATAACTGCAGAAAACCTTTATGCTTGTTTTAAGGGGCACACATCATGCTCTGACTGCTGAATCAGAATAATATATTATATAGTATTAATCAACATAAATTATTCAGGTTGTCTTTACCCCACTAGTATAGCCCAAATAAAACTTTTAGGAACCTATAAATAAATTGGAAAATAGAAAAAAATGGCATCAGGCCAAAATTTATCAACTTTTGCAGGGGATATGGACCCCTGGCTATGCTGGCCAAGGCTGGAATTATTCATGTCATGGATTAACCATTTCTTGAAGCTGGTTCACAGAGACAAAACATAGTCTGAAGACCCTGAGCCAAAACTTCCCCATGTATTCAGCCCCACAGAACAAACCTGTTTAAAAAGGCAACCAAGATAACATAAGGGATGGGGATATCTCGGTCTGAACGATAAGGTTAGCCAGTTAGGTGAGAGTAGCTGTCATTTGTGTGTATCTCGAAGGACAGGGATAACTCAGTAGTTGTGTTCTAGTTTGCTTGGCTAAATTTGACCCATGCAGTCTCCTGGGTTATCCCTATTCCTGCCTCCTCTGCAGGCCCTCATTGCATCATGGACAGGTCACAGTTTTGGGAGGACCTGCAAGATCCTGTAAACAAAATGGCGACTGGTTCCATATCACTGATCTCAAATATACTCATTATACTGGATAGAGCATCTATTGTTTCGCGCGTGGCAAAAATTGAAGTCGGAAGTGAGGCTAAAAATCTTGCGGCCACCATATCCGGTGGGACCCACAATATTGCTGAATCGTAGTTTTCGCCTCTGGTTTTCGCTTTAAATGATCGGGTTTTTAACGAAAACCAGCTAAGTTTTTGTAACATGTATCTCTCGTTATGGGAGAACTTAAAAGTGCCTGTATGAAAACCAAGTGGGTCCCACTTGAAATGGCCGCCACTAATTTATTCCGACTTCACAGCGAGCACCGGATGCTCTATCCAGTATAATGGGTCTATTATTTGAGATCAGTGTTCCATATGCACAGCGAGACTAAGCCCTAGAGGCCACAGTTTTGAGATCTTGTATGTATACAAAACCAGCCACTGTTCGACAAACGTACGTCTGAGTTTTTTTAACTCTGTGACTCACCAGGAAATTCGGTCTAAACTTTCTTACAGATGACAATGAAGAAACCAGTATGTTTTAGAATTACCGACCTTCTGCCCACAATATTTTTAGCGACAAAAATGAATAGAAGGGAAAATATCTGCCGAACAAAAGCAAATTCGACAGTCAGGAAAGTACAGGTTTTCTTATTGTTTTTTGTTTTACTGAGCTATCGAAGACTGTCAACTGACCAAGAGTTAATGAGATTGATATTAATTTTGTTAAAGTGTAGGCTACAGTGTAGCGTAATTCAAGGTTTAACTGTTGTGGAAACTGAAAAAGTATGAACTCAAGAGTCTCCAGGTCGACTAAAAGTGCATTTTCATTGCTTATTCCTGCCGTAAATTGACAAAGTTCAACCATAATTGCTTTTTCAATTCTTTCATTTTAAAGCTAGGATTCGTATGTCACAAGTCTTCAATGTCCTTCAAAATCTTTGGATATAGCCATGGCTATTAACAATGGGTAGTTAATTACGCAAATGTATTCCATGGCAAGTTTTACCAATTTTTTTAAAGGATCTTGCAGGCCCTAAGAAAAGATGTGTGACCTGTCCATGATGCAACGAGGGCCTGCGGAGGAGGCAGTCCCTACTCTGAGAACATATATTCCTCAAGCTGCAAAACTAAACCAATGTCAAAGAAATTGATTTGGAATTTAGTTCCTAAATTTTGAAAGAATTACTCATTACTGTCACTCATTGACTCAGATCAACTAAACTATGTCAAACACACAAGTTAATTTTACACTATGCAAATAGGAACGTCTGCACGCTGGCTACATGCAAACAAATTCTAGCATTATAATATTGCTCATTCATCACTGGAAGTTATTTGCAAACTATTGTACATTATTGATTTATTGAAAGCAAGTTACAATTGTTATTAGTCAATTGTTTACTGTTCATTTCAATACAGCACAGTTTGAGCACAACCGGGCACAAAAGGTTTGTTTTGAGTTGGATTAAAATAACATTTGACTTTGGTTTGAGATACGTGTATCCACACAGACTACACACTGACGGATATTCAGAGTCTGATGAGATTGTTGATTGATTGACTCTGCAGTGAGAACTGAGTGAAATCGCAAATACATAGCGCTTTATATACATGTACGCGTACACCTAAATACGAGAAAAACTACGTCAATACTTGGAAATGGTCAGGAATACTGTATATATACTCACAATCAGGGGCCGCGCTGCACTTCTTAGAGTAGGGGGAGGGCAATTTCATGTGGCGAAGATTGGGGAGGGGGGGGGGGGGGGTGACAGCTTAGCTTGATTTGCATGCATTGCGACAGCGCTAGAGGTCGAAGGTCACACATGTCCAAAAGGGTTAAACATTGTCTAAAGACATTGTGTGCTATTTGATTGCCAGTTTGCAGAGTATGGCAGAACTCGACGAGATCTCGCACGTGCAAAAAAATTTTGGTGGCGTGCATCGCGTACAAACGGACTGGTATTTTGGCAATAATCAACCAGCAACTTCTGAGTTTTGACGAAATATTTCTTGACTCAATGACTCTTGTCTCTTGAGTTGTGTCTAACAATTAAAATTATAAGTCTCAGAACAGAGGTTATAGAGCAAGTAGTCGAGTACTTCGTTTAACTTACTACAAAGTGGCATGTAGAAATTAAAGAAAATTTTTGTATTTGGCGTTTACAATGTGACACAAAAAAACTTGTGCATGCACTTGTCATACTCAGGAAACTGGTTTGATTGAAAATCAGTTGTTTGCGGCAAAGCAATGGCGTAGCTAGGAATTTTGAGCGGTGGGGCAAACGTTCTACAGGGTGTATAAAAAAAAAGGCTACCCTTAGAAAATATAATTAACATTCTTTTCAAATAACCTATTGTATATTGACAGCCCTGGACACCTCTGAAGTCACGGATGCGTAAAAAACAAATGGTCGTATACACCTGGGAAATTACGATAACTTCTAAACGTATGAAGGAGCATAACTGAAATAAAAATGTTAATTATATTCATATCAGTTCGATTAAAAATGGTTCAACTGACCACAGGGCTGTCAATATACAATAGGTTATTTGAAAAGAATGTTAATTATATTTTCTAAGGGTAGCCTTTTTTTTGATACACCCTGTATATATCTGACAAGTGGGCGTGATCACATGGGCGTGATCACATGTGCGTGTCACATGGGCGTGGTCACATGGGCGTGACCAGAATTTTGTGTGGTCATACGTTTTTATTTTATTCATTTATTTACTTGTCTTTTAAGTTACTTTATGGGACTATTTGATATAAAATTAAGAAATGGACGATCTTCCATTATGTCCTGCCTATATCTTCATGACGTGTGTATCTTCACATTCGCTTGATGAAGACGGCCCCGAAACGGTTGATACGGGAACCTCTGCTGCACCTGCAGGCTCAATTATCAGGCTTCGTTTTCCGTGCGAACGTAAATGGATTTTCCACGGGATTTTCGGGAGCGCCGGCCAGCTTGTACGGAATATGGCGATAGGAAGCTATCATTTCACTGCGGTACTTATCATTGTGCCTTTTCCTGTAGTCGCTGTCAAAGGTCATTTAATTGACACAGAGAACATTCAACCTTTCTTCGTTTGGTCTTACCTTGACCAAACATGATATCCTGAACGTGAGGCGCGAGACGCCGCGGTCGGCGAGCATATAGAGCTATACAATCAATTAAAAACAAGACTTCATTTACAGCGAAATTTATTCATCAAACAAAATAAGTATTTTTCTACAGTTCGGTTTCCAGTGGAAACTTTCCACCAACTGGCTACTTAAAAAGAGGTGATAAACTGAGTATTAAAGCTATCTAATATCATATCCATGTGAAATCGATGAAAATCATTTCAAAAATTCAGTGTATTGACATATAATTCAGTGTATAAGTACGTAACTCTTAAATACATTAAGATTTTATAAGACTAAGAGGTTTAAGTTCATACAACGCGCACTTTGCAGCTTGAAATTGAATACTGCTTCTGGGTGCCGTATCACGTTAGTCACTGACTCACTCTAAAAGCATATATATAGTCTACTAATCTAGCTTACTCAATTCAATATGTAATATGTATTCTGAAATGTATAAATTACTTATATATTCACTCAGTCACTTGTTTATATTGGTGAGAAATGGTGTTTTTTTTAGAATTTAAGAGTTTGAGCTTAATATTGCACTGATCAGTTAATAGAATAGTGCACTGATTGAGACTTGAGTTGTGACTTGCAACTTGTATCACATCGGAACAGCTGTCTGCTGTCAACCTGTGAAAAGGATCTGTTTGCACTTCGCATTTTGCAATTGCATGCGTGACCCAACACTTTGTCACCAGTTTATGAGTCCTACATTTCCCTTGACTTTTCGCAACAAACATCATTCAGTTTCTTGGAAAAACCAAAAGTAAAAAGTTATTATTTATAAAATACAATAACACGAGTGTGTATTAAAGTTGTTCTGGATCACTTCACTGTCTTCGACCATCCGATTTTCCAACAGGCATCAAAATTTTGTGACCCCCCTGCTCCCCCCCCCCCCCCCCCTCCATCTAGCTATGCACTGCAGCAAAGTTAGTTAGCATTTCAAACTTTTTAGAAACACATTTTCTTTTTGAGTAATGTCAATTGAAAAATATTATAAAGAAACACTATCCAATTTAAGAAAATTCATATCAGGGAAAAAAAGGGGGGGGGGGGAATTCGCCCTCCCTCCCGGGCCATTTCGGTTGAGCCAAATTGTAAGCTGTCTCGTATAAATATTTTTAATCTAATTTGATATCCAACTGCGAAGAAGGGCAAATCTTCGTTGTTACTAAAAAGGCCGCCATTTTGAAACTGAAAATGGACCATCAACGTAAATACTGTATTTAAAATCTATATTCTTGTATAGATTTTCTTACCTTAAAACAGATATCTAATCTTATCGTCGTTGAAAAGTTTTACTTTTGTCTTCGAAGTGCTACTGTGGCTTTGATCATGGCAACGGTACGGGTACATCACATTCACTGAAGCGTGATTCGGCTTGCCTTCGCAAGGGACACAGCAGAATGCTATTTGATTTGTTTCGTACCTGATATTCACCTTTGTCACAGAGTAGATACTCAACCAGAAGTATATATTCTGTGCCTGGATGATCGCCATCTTTTAAAATTAATACGGATCTCCGCTGTCCTACAACAATGTCGTCACTGGTATGGAATTTCGGAGATTTACTGGAAATATACAAATATATAAAGACTACAATTTACAAAGGTGAATATCAGGTACGAAACAAGTCAAGCGTTCTTACATACAAGCCCTTAATCACGTGATTGACGAAACCCAGTGCATCTTAGCCTGGTACCCTGGCCCAATCAAAGAGTATGGGCCAGGTAACCACTAAAGACTTCTGCTTTCCTATTGGTTGAAATTTCGCGCGTTTTTAGTGGCTATGAGTAAAACTGCAATCGTCATAAGTGGATTTAGCCCTGATGACGCGAGAATGAGATTAGTGGTTACCTGGCCCACATTTCTTTTGAAATTGGGCCAGGGTACCAGGCTAAGTGCATCTCAGCTCACGACATAGCGGATATGGTTTACGTACCAGTACCCGCAAAAACACGACCGAAACCTAGACTCGATCGGCGTGGTTCAAGCCACAATATTGCTTAACCAAATTTTGGTCGATAATTAAGACGTCAATAATAGCGCCAAAATCAATCTTTTTGGGGAAATTGCCATTTTTTTCTTGACGAGAGTGTCGTTTTTCTCTAGCGAAAAAGTGCTGTTTTCTCAGACAAAAAAAAAACGCCGTTTTTCCTAAACGAAATAGTACTTTTTCTTAAAATGAAACCGTCCTTTATTCAGACGGACGCGGACTCAAAAAAAAAAAAAAAAGAAGGAAAAAAGCCGAAACCTACACTTGGCCTAGCATAGGTAGCCTGAGTAATTAATTATTTTTTTACAAATAATGTTGTTAACCATATCTGTTAATTATAAGGGACTATTAGTCTACTGTTGAGTTCAGATTTTCTTTGCTACCCGATTTTTCGATTTGATTTTAGTTAAACAAGTATTAAACACCAGTGTTACGTCTGTAAGTATTTTCATGATTAATCTCCGAGGTCTCCGCTATAAAAACAGTATTTCGTTCCACGAAATTCACCGGCACTGGTCACTTCCAGCTTTTTTATTTTGCTATGCTTAAAATATTAGGCCAGCAAGTTAAGATTGCCGTCTATTTAACAGTTATATACCATGAGTTCGAGTTGTATATGAGCTCATAGCCAACGAGGCGCTTCGCCGAGTTGGCTATTAGTTCGTATATAACAAGAGCGAATGGTATAACTGTTTTATTATATAGCCAAGCACTGTAGTCTGTACAAGAGACAAAATTACAGAGAAATGTTTGAAACAATAAACTTCCGGTTTCACATTTATACAATACTCTGGTTGCTATGCGTGTTTTCACTGGTTGTTGCCCATGCTCTATTAGAGGACAGACACATGGATCACGTCAGACCACGTCAGCTGACTTGCTTTTTTCTTTCTTCACGCCCCAAAAATCCGTCAAGACTTTTAAATTTTTGTATTGTATAAAACAAATAGATTCCATTTTTTTGTTGTTTTCCACGTTGTGACATCATCTGTGCATCTATAGCTGAACAGACAACGGCAACATGGAATCTATTTGTTAAAGAGTTTCTCGCTGAGCTGTTCGGTAAACAGCTTCGAAATGTTGTATAAATCTTGCTAGAGAGGCAAAAAATGTGTTAAGCAAATCAACAAAAAAGATTAAAAGGTACATTTATGAAGTCAAAAGGTGGGTCAGTTGTTTATATTAGCGCTGCTGTCGTGAAAAGGTTTTGATTTCATCAGTGCAAAAATGAAATTGAAACACCTTCGGCAGTGAAACTAAATTACTTAGTTGGTTGTTTTTGAAAAAGAGCATGCTTTTTACTACTCCAAATGCTTATCTAAATAAAAAAGTCTCTTTACTGTTGATCTCCTAAAACATGTGTGTTGTAAGCTTGATTTTAACCGTGAGTTTCTTTGTTTGGCAACAAATTAATATCAACCCGTTAATTTAGTCGGATTTTTGAAGTAAAAAGTCGTAATTTTTAGGTGAATTTTATCATTTAACATTCTAAATTGTGTATTTGTTAATGTATTTTTACACAATGCTACTTTTTTTATACATTGGTTTGAGGGTGTTGATGTTTTTCTGTATAAAAATCCGTCAATTTCAACTCTTCGGCAGTTTAAAAAAAACATGCCGCCATCTTGTTTTTCCTCTACTAGCAGGATATGAGCTGATAGCCTGGTAGTAGGGAACCAATCAGATTACGCAAAAGCTCATATCCGATAGCATGCTATATAATAATTTCATATATACGGCAAATAACAAACGGCAGTTTCAATCTTAACATACAAATTGTCCCAACTTCTATAACGGCTATAAACTGCTGATTTCCAACTGCAATTTGCGGTTTGTCGTAAATGTGGATCTATTCTTTGTCAAATAAGGCCTCTAACATAGATGTATACCGTCTTTGGCAGTATATGCCGTCTAAGGCAGTCATTTTTTACTCCCGGGCAGTTTCGGGCAGTAATTAGGACCCGTTTCAGTTGGACAATTAAAACTGCGAATAAGCTCAAGCTACAAACTTGACTGATATAACGCAAATTCCATTTTTTTCCCCTCATCATTTTCATCGGCGACATTCCCGGCAACAGCGATGTCGTCGACACCCCCAGGCACCTCTTCAAAGGCAGGCCTCATTGCTCTCATCTCCATCCCGGCCACCGGTCCTCCACGGCCAGCAGGAAGAGGAGGTTGCCCACAACATCGGGTACGTATTTTTTTTCTAACTTCAGTGGAAAATACACAGTAGAAGAGAAAGATCAACAAGCCTTGGAGTGAGTTGACGATACAGAATACGTACTGAAAGACCCCTTTCGCATCGCGTATGGCTAGCGCTCCTGAAATCCAAGTAAGACCAAGGAACACTGAGATAGCCAGTCCTCGTCGCGCATTCTCAACTCTGGATGTCCGATGTGTGGACCTTACTCTTGTCCCAGATGTCAGCAAATGATACAAGATTAGGATGAAGGCAATCGTGTTAACAAGGACGAAGAAAGTCACCGGGACAAAAAAGGCTACCACCATTGGCAATCCTTGCAAAAAACAACTGAAAATAAAAGTGAAAGTCAAAATAGTGCCATAGTGTTAATGATGTTGTAGTCGATATTTATAGTCGATATTTATAATTACACACAGAGATGGAAATATTTACGACTTACTATTCTTTGTTGCTATAGCTGTCGTATGTTACACCAGCTGTGATACTCACAATAATACCAGGAATGCCTAAACAATGTAGGACATTTCAGTAACGTATATAGTATAAATATATATATATATATATATATATATATATATATATATATATATATATTTAACACTAATACCATGAGCTCGAGTTGCATATGAGCTGATAGCCAACGAGACGCTTCGCCGAGTTGGCTATTAGTTCGTATACAACGAGAGCGAATAACTGTTTTATTATATAGCCAAGCGCTGTACAAGAGACAAAATTACAGCGAAATGTTTGAAACAAACTTCCGGCATAGGCAACTAATATTTCCGCCATGCGTAATGATGCATTCACATAGAGTTTCTCGCTGAGCTGTTCGGTAAACAGCTTCGAAATGTTGTATAAATGTTGCTCGAGAGGCAAAAAATGTGTTAAGCAGATCAACAAAAAAGATTAAAAAGTACCTTTATGAAGTCAAAAGGTGGGTCAGTTGTTTATATTAGCGTTGCTGTCGTGAAAAAGGTTTTGATTTCATGCAAAAATGAAACTGAAACACTTTCGACAGTGAAACTAAATTACTTAGTTGGTTGTTTTTGAAAAAGAACATGCTTTTTACTACTCCACATGCTTATCTAAACCCAAAAAGTCTCTTTACTGGTGATCTCCTACGAAATATGTGTTGTAAGCTTGATTTTAACGGTAAGTTTCTTTGCTTGGCAACAAAAGTTAAATCAACCCGTTAATTTAGTCGGGGTTTTAAAGTAAAAAGACGTAATTTTTAGGTGAATTTTACTAACATGCTAAATTGTGTATTTGTTAATGTATTTTTACACAATGTTGTTTTTTTATACATTGGTTTAAGGGTGTTGATGTTTTTTGTATAAAAATCCGTCAATTTCAACTCTTTTCGGCAGTTTAAAAAACATGCCGCCATCTTGTTTTTCCTCTACTAGCAGGATATGAGCTGATAGTGTAATAAAAATATTGTGCTGCGTAGGCAGTGTTGAAACAACAATCGAAACATGGTATAGTAGGTTAATAATGCCGAAACAGAGAACGTAAGTGTTCTAACGTTTCGAGCGAAGGCCCTTCGTCAGAGAGAAACGTGGAGCTGATAGCCTGGTAGTAGGGAACCAATCAGATTACGCAAAAGCTCATATCCGATGGCATGCTATATAATATATATATACATATATATATACATATATATACATATATTTATTTAACAATTAGACAACGAGACCAAGTTTTCTATGAGCTGATCCCAGAAAAAAGTATTAAACAGACCACGCTTCAGTCGAAAATTTGGAAATACAGCAAAAAAAATCGCCAAAGCCCATGCAAAGCCAATGAATAAGACAACATATTAAAGTTTATAAAGGAAGTGTTTTAAGTTAGCTTTAGTTAAGCTGACTTATGGTTTGGACGAGCAAAGGGAAAGCACGACAACGTGAAGCTGTATATTGTTTAGGTTATTAAGACAACAAGAATCCTACCTTATAACTTTAAAATTATTTGACCACTGAGTGATCATAACCACTGCAATTCAGTTCGAGTTTTGTTTACCATACGGCGTTTGGTTTCTTCAGGTTCTCTGGTTTCGCTTCAGGATATATTAAACAGACTGTTTGTATCCTTTTCTTCGGTGTTCTCTTTTATTATTTAAGTAGAACAGGCTCCATTTCGTTAAACGAAAGCAAAATACTGACAGATTTAATATTTTTCTCCGTCGCTAGTCACCAGTGTCTAACTATTCTTACCGCGTGACACCGTACCAAACATATATATATATATAAATAAATAAATAAATAAATAAATAAATAAATAAATAAATAAATAAATAAATAAACTATTTCCCAGATTTCGTCTCCCTCGTTTTTTCTACACGCGTGTAAAATGGACTCCACGCGTGTCGAGATTAGCACCCTCACCGGGCTCCGGGCCTTCGGCCCGTCGCCTAACCTGAATGTCAGGCCTTTATTTGTTCCCGCCTTCCGCTAAACCCGGCAGCGCGGGCAGAGGTGCGCGCGAGCGAGAAGGCGAGAAAAATAAAGGCCTGAGGAAACTCTTAACAAAACTGTGGGGACTCCGTCCATCTCATGGACGGGAGCTCTGATTGGCTGCCTAATTGAAGTAAAGATTTTGATTGGTTCATTCAGATAAACAACTTTCCCAAAGGTGCACCGTCAAGGTGCACACCGTAACAAGGTCATCGCCATTTCTCTAATCTGTTTATCGTGTACGTTTCTGTGATCAATTCATTCATTTAATCATTTATTATGTCGCAAAATCAAACCATAGAAGCATTTTTCGAAACTGCTTTGTTAAATTCATTGACGCATTTCGGCTATGAGTCTTTGAAACCAGAACAAACGACGTGCATTCGAAAGCTCGCTGTTGTCTGTTGACAGCCAAGATGCCTTTGCTTTGCCCACTGGTTTTGGTAAAAGTCTAATATATCAGATATTCCCATTTGTGTTCTGTGAACTTCATCGACTTCAACATGGCACGATGAGGAATTTCGTTGTAGCATGCAGGTGGAGACCGTGCGAAAAACAGTCTACTTGGATCCTTCGTTCGATGATCAGTGACGATGGCTACTGAAGGTGAAGCCGATGCGAAATTTCCAAGTTGTTTATGGCAGTGCTGAACCTGCTGAACAATGCTTGTCAGAAAAGTGGACCCGTAAGTTACAAAACGGGAATCTCGGAGCAGTTTATAGTCTTAGTTGTGGATGACTGAGTTTATACGGTTGAGACGTGTTTATAATTATGTATCAATATATTACCTGCATTCTAAATTTAAATTTTAATGCTACAAAATTATATATTTATTAATTTAGTCGAAACTATATCAAGGCGGCTATCAAATCGTGTTTATCTTTTATTATGGTGGAATTTTGAATCAATATATGTGTATATTCTCAAATTGTCAAATTTCTCGGTTTCTTATCGTAGTTTCCAATTATTCGACTTCTTCTCTAGATCGGGTCTAGATATACCATGGATAAACGCCTTCAATTCGAGCTCGTGTATTTATTGCAAGTCTACCTAGACTAGTCTGGACTAAAACCAGACGCGGAGAAAGACTATATATTTCTGTGGGATGAAATCAAAACATACGCTTTGAAATTTTGACAACTCATATCAATCATACTCGTTCATATTTAAAAATAGCAAAGTAGGCGGAAGACGGTTTTGTTAAGAGTTTCCTCAGGCCTTTATTTTTCTCGCCTTCTCGCTCGCCCGCACCTCTGCCCGCGCTGCCGGGTTTAGTGGAAGGCGGAACAAATAAAGGCCTGACATTCAGGTTACCCGTCGCCCGGCTCGGGGACAACTTTTCTTTAACATAAATAAGTCTTATCAAACATTGTTCCAAATTTTCAGATAGTCTAACCTTTCGTTTGCAGTAGTCTCCCCATTCAAAATGTAGAGTAGTTCGATGGCACATGATAAGCAATCGCTCACAAAAAACGAGATTGTAATTACTTTGCTTTAAATTTGGTGTAGATATACTCCATGGGCATAAGCGAAATCATTTTCTTATTCAAAAATGTCAAACTGAACAATTTTCCATTATACTTTCGGGCCAATGTTTTCATGATTTCATCACTCGTATATAAATTTTAGCGGACGCCATGTTTGGCCTAGTTTCCAGGTTTTGCGCGCAGCGTGAATATGTCATGGCTTCTGATTGGTCAGAATAGGAGTATTCTAGCTATAAGGTTTGTCATTGGATAACTTACTAGTGGTGTGTCACTAACAGACCACTAGTAGCTTAGCCAATCGGAATACCGAATTTATAATAGACCACGAGTTGGTTGATATAAATACAGAAGTGTACTAAGTGTTCTCAGCTTGAAGTTATTAAAGTTTCAGTTGTTTTTGCTGATTTGCTGAACAGTTTGTTCACAACAACTCAGAAAACTCTGAGCTCCAGACGGGATATAAACCTACAACCTTCCGAGTAAAGAACACGTTATTAAGACAGAAAAACATTTAACTGGAATTCAACAACACAACGCAACTTGTAGCCAAACAACTTGAGACACACGTACGGTTTGACTCGTTTCCAGGTAGAAATATCGAAAAACAACCTCGGTCTTGCATCTGAGTTCCAGTGGCTCAAATACTTAATTTCTTTTTCCTTATTTCTTCTCTTATAAAGGTTAGTTACTTACCCCAGCAGACCAAACAACATACCCATAATGAAGGTATTTTGGCTTCCAACGCCGCCTGGGGAAGGACCTTGACAAAGGCATAGTACAACGTCAACGCTTCAAAACTCATCCATGCCAAAGACGAAATAACAAGATGGTGAATCATTATGCCAGTGGCTATACATTCCGCATTTGTAGCCGTCTTTCTTCTTTCAGCAGCGGCAACAAAGACGATCAGAGCAGCACCCAGAGTGACGCAAACGGAAAAAAAGATCTTTGAATATTTACTGGCAAGCAATTCCCTGTAAATTTTAGAATGTTGATCTATATCAGCTCACTGAAATATTTCAAAGACCGTCTAGCGTTTAACACAAACTGCAACAGCAACAACAACGACACAATGCAACAGCAACAACAACAGTAACAAAAACAGTAATAACAACTTCAACAACACCACCAACAACAACAACAACTTCAACAACACCAACACCACCACCACCACCAACAACAACAACAACAACAACAACAACAACAACAACAACAACAACAACAACAACAACAACAACAACAACAACAACAACAACAACAACAACAACAACAACAACAACAACAACAACAACAACAACAACAACAATAACAACTGCAATATCAACAGAAGCAGCACCAACCCCCCAACCCAACTCAACCCAACCCAACCCCCGCAGTTTCTACATTATGCTTAACTATGCTGGACTAAGTTAAGGTACACACGTAAAAATGCGCAAGCTGTTACATGCCTACAAGTTGTTACAAGGTTGTTCGACAGGTTGTCACCGTCATGTGTTTGCACTGGTTTACAACAGACTGGTGACAAGTTGTTCCATCAACCTGTTACCGCTCTGCATAGTCAACAAGTTGTTAACAGGTTGATGCTAACAAGTTTGTAGCGGCTCGTTGAATGAACAGCATTACAACAATATCATGTTGGCAACCTGTGTAGCCTTGGGGGTTTTTACTTGTGATGTATTCCTCGTGAAATTCTCCATTAAGATTTTCAACATTCTCGCATTCTTCCAAATTTACTTCTGGAAGCTTATTACCATGGTAACAATAAGCCTTGAAGATAGGACATCTATTGATATTTTTAATCTTTTTTCTGTGAAATTTTTCCAAACTTCGCAGCAGTCTTAAAGAAATTGATTCGCGAAATATTTTAGTGCGAAATAAATTTTGGATCGTTCAGATGGTTTGGTTTTGTCAATGTTACAAAATTTAATGTTTTTTATCATTAGGCAAAATTTGTCGGATAAAAGTTAGTAGAAAGATATAAGCTTGTTCTTGAACTGTACAAACTTTCAAAACAATTCACCGAAGGAAACGCAAAATATCTGGGTTCAATTCTTTTGATGTTTTTACTCTTAGTTATGCAAGCACGCCATAAAATTTCCCGATAATATATAAATTTCGCAAGAAGCTCGCACACGGTCATAAACCCTAGGAATCCATCTTAACCAAAAAACCCGATTGGTATAAAGAAAAGCAGGCAAACCTGAAGTAGATCATGGTGACAAGAGTCAACGCGATTCCGAACAGGGACATTGAACATCCGATGTAGCTAAGAATACTCAACGGTTTCTGATGTTTTGTTGTTGTATCCGGTTCGAAGTCCTAGAAAATAAAACAAACTCAGTAAGAATGAATATTTAACATACACTTTTTGTACATATGCACGGTATGTTTTATTTATTTTATAAAATAAGAAGGGGAAAAAACAAGCTATAAAAGTTAGACAGTTTTGAAATTTGACGGGCTTTCCGGCCAGCTGACGCCACGCCACCCTACGCCATTCATGATCTCTGTGCCCTTATAAATGCATAGAGCCCGGCCGATCAGAGCGTGCGTAGAGGACACCTTCTATTATATATATATATATATATATATATATATATATATATATATATATATATATATATATATATACACATACATACATACATATTTCTAAAACTCACTAATAATTCATGAGGAAAACACAAAGAAAATCCATGTTTAATGAGTGTCTGTATACGTGATACAGATTCCTCTTGATTTACATATTTAGCTTTGATTTTCTCGACTTTGACAACGTTTTTTTAGAAACATTACTGCACCAATGAACTTACTACATAGATCGTTTTAAAAGTCATTTACAGAATTCGTGTCCGTTCTGTATCGGGATACAGGCACTCGGCTTCGCCTCGTGTCTGTATACCCCGATACAGAACGGCCACTCATTCTGTAAATAGTACATATATATATAATATATTTATTATATAGATGCGAGTGTTTTATTAGAAAATATGCAGTGTCGTATTTTCCATATTCTCACTAGTAAAGATATCGATGACGTCATTAAGAATATTATTATTTTGAATCTATATAATAAAAAGAAAATTACACGCTGGCTTGAAGATATGAATTTTATCTTCTCGGGGTAATATTTGGTATATATGGGGGGGAGGGGGGCAAATACTAAAAAGAAATTCGAGCACAGGTTTGGCAGAGAAAACAAAATCATGCACAACCAAACGGTAGATTGTAAACATGTCATAAATTGTAAAAATAATTCTTGCAGAGGTTTCTGTCGCAAAATAAAATTCTTGCACAGAAAAGTTGCCCAAGCCCCGCCTCAGCTTACCAAGTAAGTGTGATACTCACATGCAGTTTTTTATTGTATGATTGAAATTAATCGGGCACTTTTACCGCTCCTATTTACTGTTATTTTTACCATGCGATGCATGGTAAGCATTATGAGCATATTCACGGTCAAGACAGTTCGCAGCGACATCACTGATCAACTACTAAGTTAAATCGCCGTCCAAAATTTACCAACAACGTCCAAGAACACGTTCGCCAAAAAAGGCTGTGCAAAAGCGAAAGGACTCGAAACATTGTAATAATATCGCGCAAGCAACATGCCTCACCGGAAGCATGGGTACTACCGGAATACTAAACTGCAAATATACAGTTTCGCGACGTCAGAAACGCAGCACTAGAGATCATGGAAACGCAGCCGAAACTTAGCTCTCGGCCTACCACATAACCCGAGCAATAAACTAAGTGTTAGGTGCTTTATAGTGTCAATCTCATGCAGAAAAAGCAGTACATAAAATATTCAATACAAATATACTTATTAAAATTAATATATTACCAGTAACAGAGCATAGTTGGTTAAATGATTACAATGACACTCGTCGTAATTTCCATCACTCGTAAGTTTACAGCCAGCTGTTGACCAATCTCCACGATGTTGTTTGGCTTCAAAGTCCCAGAAAACACACAGCTTTTTACTAACGGCTTTCTCGCCTGCTGAGATTAAATGGCGAATGACCACAGCTTTCTCAAGGTTTTCAATAGGTTTTTCCCGAACAGACGCCGCGATGACGAAGCCTCTAATTTTAGCCCGGTCTTGCAGTTGATCAGTTGCCTTGAAGAACAAGGTTTTGCGGTACAAAATGAACAGTACTTTGAATGTTTTCCGAGTATCTTGGTTAAACACTTCTTTTGACAGCGTTATAACCAAGGATGTATTGGTGCTTTGAGTTTGATCTGACTGAGAACTGATTTGAAAATATTCATCGTCTGCATACGCGGTGACATTGTTCGCCTCTCCTGAACTTACATTCGCCACTGAAACAGCAATGTTACGCAAACTGAAATTCCTCGACTGACCCTCTTCTAAAAACACCCATTTCTCAGTGAAGTTTTTTACCGCCTTGATAATGCTAGAAAAAAGAAGAGAAAAGTTTAAATAGCCGACATAACCTGCTAATTAACACGAGAGCGAGCCTGGGTGGAATATTTCTAAAGAGGGGGCTAAGAATAGCCTTAAATGTCCTGAGAGGGGGTTAAAACACACTATCATTCTACTTGATTAATTAGCCCCTCCAATATAGAACATTTTCCGCTGCCACAGCTAATAAATATAAACATTCAGTTGTCCTTCAGCAGCGTATATATGTGAAGAAGAATAATTTCAAATGAAGTCGAATCACTGCTGTAGAGAAACGTTTTCTGACTGCCCGTTAAACCAGAGACCTTGGGTTCGATTCCCGGTTGGGGCAGTCAGAAAACCTTTCTCTATAGCAATGATTCGACTTCATTTGAAATTCTTCTTCTTCACTGCTATTAAAGCCTCCGCGAATGTCACAGATTCTCACAAGGTTACCGATCCGATCCCCGTCTGGAGGCTCAGAATTTTCCCTCAGGACTTACAGCTTGACCGTATAGGAAAAGCTTTGGGTATTATTCTTCTGAATAACTAAAGTCCACTCAGGGGCTGCATGCATACCTCCGCCAGCGCCGGTAACTAGGACTTAAAGACATTATCAGAAATTTGGGTCATTTGTTCCGCTGCTCTCAGTCGGCGGCTATATTCGCCAAAAAATATAATTATGTATTCTAGAATTTCTAATGAGTGTGATTCTACTGTATTCTAGTGTTTCTCATTATTCAGGTCATTGAACTCTTTAGAATTCGCCTAAATCATGCACGATAAGGACTGTGAAATCAAGCAAGTTCAAACGCCTTTGGAAGTACTATGCTAGAGACAAATGAGGACCTTTATGTGCTCTCGAAGTAGACTGACTCATGTCGAATGCAACGCGAGTCGGGCACTTCGCATCGCCCGTAACGTTGTTGGTCAATTTGTCAATTCCTAGAACCTGCAGTTTGCAAAGATTACTATGGCTAACACTGTGGATAGTGGCGCTTTCAGTGCAAAAATAAGACGAGCTAGGGAAGTACTTTGTCGTCGAAGTAAGCAAATGCTTTTTAGTTATAACTGTTCCTTAGTCCATGCTGAAGTCAAATGGAGTCGGGCAAAGAAGAAATATGTCACCGTTTAAGCAAAATTTGAATTATTATGTGCTCTCCTTATTATTTACTGTGGAGAATCTCCATTATTATGGTCCTTAATACGCACGCGCGTCACCATCTTGTCCCAAATTTCTGGTAATGATTCAGGCAACGCACTACATCGCAAAAATAAGGTTGAGGCCTAGGTTAAACGTCACTCTTCTCATGCGCCGAACCTAATGCAAACTAGCATAAACAAAGAACTTAGTTAATTATCATTAGATTTGGGAAGAGGGCCATCCCTCTTTGCCGAGATGCCGCTCACTAATCTTGACGAGGTCTGGGCCGAGTTTATATGCGTTCACAAACTCGATTCTTAGGATCCGTGGGCGATGATCTTCGGTATACGCAATGTCTACCGATCAGCGGCAGGCATTATTAAATTGTGCGTACGCTACACCACGCTGTCTTTCTTCCTCGAGGACGTTTCTTGGCAAGTTGGCATTGTTTGGCGCTGGATTATATTGATTTATTAAAGAGAAGTGTATTTTTCTACTATACTATTATATAAAACACAACTCTGTTTGTTGCTGGAAGTATAATATATCAAGGTCACAAAAGGCTTAGCGACATTTCGAGAGGCAGACAGTGTATTTATACGAGTCTTTGTTCATTAATTTTTATATGACATTCCACACCATTGTGCCAGATGATTTCATTTAACATTTTAAGCATGCGACGTTATTGTCAACACTCACGTCACGCGTACAAAATTGAGCCATTAAAGATGGCAACGGCCGTTATTGCATGCTGCAAATCAACAACCTAAAACTGCTTAGATTGCCGTTCTTCACTTCAAGCAAGAGTGCTGACTCCATCACTCGATTTGGCTCGATTTTATACGCGTGACGTCCATGTTGAGGAAAACGTCGCATGCTTAAGCTCTTTAATTGAAAATGCTTCGGACGATAACAAGTATTTTACTACTAAATAGTAAATGGTAGCAACTCGCAGCACTTCACTTTTGATAAAAACTTCTAGTTTGGTTTATATCTCGCTACGGACCACCCAAGATCCCGCCAGGAAGAGCTGGAAGTTTCCCATGTAAACGACGCTAAAGAGGCTTGGCTCTCTTAGGAGAGCTCAAAAGAGTCATTGTCATCGTCATTGTACGCATAAGCATGGAGCTTAATGGCTAACCTTCTCGAAAGGTTAGGAAATTCCCATGTAAACGCGAGGTGTTTACTAGGTCTTTGAATTACTAGGTGTTTG
>OZ036009.1:6425819-6465819 GCA_964035015.1 Corallium rubrum
TATAAGATTATTTACATAAATTTATATATTATGAATTACATAGTGTATTACAATTGTTATAAGGATAAAATAAGATACAAAATAAGTTATTATATCTATTTACTAAAAGATCTACATAAAAATGTATATATAAAACAGAATTTGGATTATAGACTAAGTTTTACTCATCAACAAACTTTTAAAAGACCTCATGTTATCAGCGTTTCTGGTACTCGTTGGTAGAGAGTTCCAGATTGAAGTTGTAGAATATTTAAATGATCTCTTTAATTGATTTGTTCTAGGCTTAGGTAGAATAAAATCTTCTTTATTTCTGGTATTATATCTGTGTCTTTCCACGTACTTCGTGAGATCCATATTTATTCCTTCAATGTCACAATGTAAATATTTGTACATTAAGATAGCTTTATGTTTTTGTCTTCTATCACTCAGAGGAATCCACCCCAATTGGTGTAGGGCTATATCGGAAGGTGTAGTGGAATTTACTCCGAGGATTAATCTTGCGGCCCGGTTCTGTAAACCCTGTAGTTTTGTTGCTGATGTGGTACCACAGCTATCCCAGACAACTCCACAATAATCAAATACTGGACTGATGGTTGTGTTGTAGACAAGATTAGCTGTTGATTTTGAGAGGAAAGGCATTATGCGTTTGAGTGTGCCAATCCTTGACGAGGCCTTCTTGCATAGTTTATCGATGTGTGGTGACCAGGACAAATTAGGATCAATAATGACTCCTAGGTATTTGTAAGCCTCAACTCTTTTAATAGGAACATCGTCAAGGAATAGAGCAATAGGTTCACAATATCTCATTTTTTGTGAAGTACCTATAACCATGAATTCGGTTTTCGTTACATTAATGGCTAGACCGTTTGCTTGGATCCAGTTGGAAATTCTAGCTAGGTCAGAGTTCAGCTTTCCTTCAATTTCTTTGGCATCGGTTCCACTGTCAAGACTTTTGCCACTTACTCCAAAGGCCTGAAGTTTTTCGATCAAAATGGAGTGTTTCACGGTGTCAAAAGCTTTCGCTAAATCGAGGAAAACGACACCTGATATCAAACCTTTGTCCATATTAGAAAACCATTGGTCGGTGAGTTTTATCAAAGCTGAATGTGTTGATCTCTTTGGACGAAAACCTTGCTGATTTGGGTGAAGTAAGTTATTTTGAATTAGATGTTGATGGAGTTGTTTGTGTATTTCTTTTTCCAGGATCTTGGCCACTACTGGGAGTATAGAGATGGGGCGATAGTTGTCGACCACATTTCTGGCACCGGATTTGTATATTGGCAATACCTTTGCTGTTTTCCACTCGCCGGGGAATAAACCAGTCGTAATTGATAAATTGAATATAAAAGTTAACGAAGGGGCTAATTTATCCGCTGCCACTTTGAGAAATCGACTGTGAATATTATCCAAACCGGCAGCTTTCTTTGTATTCAAGCTCTTCAATTGTTTACGTATTGAGTCAATTTCAATGGTTTTGAATTGAAAGGACGGTAGTGGGTTAGTAAAGTAAATGGTATGTGAAATACTAATTATTGTCCTGTTGATTGTAGAGCCAATTGTCGTAAAGAACTTGTTGAAATGTTCCGCTATAATTGACGGCGATGTAATCGTTTTATTTTCTACTTCGAGTGAGTTTGGTGGGGCTCTGGAGGACTTTGGAAGAATCTTCTTTAGCGTTTTCCATATACCTTTGGGATTATTCCGATCTTCTACCAGTTTGGATTTATAATAGCTTTCTTTGCATTGCTTAATATTTCCGGTTACCTTGTTTCTTGCTTGTTTGTACGCCTGCCAATCTGTTGATGATTTCGTTGTTATGGCTCTCTTGTGGAGATAGTCCCGTTGACGCATAAGAGCTTTTGTTTCATCGGTCATCCAGGGGCATTGTTGTCCTCGAACTTTTCTTGTCGTTACAGGCGCATGAGAATCACAAACATCACTGACAATATCTTTCCAATAAGACCAAGCGAGATCAGGATCATCGAAGGATTCTACAACATGTAACGGGGTGGTGTTTAAATCTTCGAGGAACTGTTGATCATTAAAACGATTGAAATTCCTAAAACTGATTGTTCGTGGGGGTTTCTTGACTGGTCTAGCTTGACGAACAATGTAAACAAGAGAATGATCGCTAATACTCATATGTAATACACCGTTTTCGCCGATCTTCTCTGGGTGCGAAGACATCCAAAGATAATATAAATAAAAAGAAAACACACATGGTATCGCGAGCGGTGGTTAATACCACCCGCCATTATACCGCCATAATCACATCAATATTACATTTAAATTCTTTTACTAGGGGTATTTAAGAAAAATACCACATGTAGTATTTCTTTAAATACCATACATCCGGGTGTTTGCAGTAAATACTTGTTTCCATACGAATCAGGTGACGTCATGTCAGTCTGGCAGATGGAAACAATTACTGACAGTAAACAAGTCAGTTCGTCGTGAGTGGTTCATTCGCTGTTTTTGAAAGCTCAAGAAGTTAGCCAAGAAGAAAGTTAAGTTTAAGTAAAGTTTACTTAAAACAGTTTAAAAATTAAACGGAGAGATTACTCAAAGATGCTGATATCAACGTCACACAGTGAAACAACTCGACGGTTTTTTTTGATATGCTGAGGCCACGTCCACACGTATGTTTTCTCTCAGTAAGTAAGTAAGTAAGTAAGTAAGTAAGTAAGTAAGTAAGTAAGTAAGTAAGTAAGTAAGTAAGTAAGTAAGTAAGTAAGTAAGTAAGTAAGTAAGTAAGTAAGTAAGTAAGTAAGTAAGTAAGTAAGTAAGTAAGTAAGTAAGTAAGTAAGTAAGTAAGTAAGTAAGTAAGTAAGTAAGTAAGTAAGTAAGTAAGTAAGTAAGAACTGGGGGCTAATCATCCTTACTTGCAGCCAGTGGCTGAATTGCAAAGGACGCAGATCAACGTGGCCGTGTCGAGGCATATCAAGGCGCTTGAAGCAGCCGCCAACGACACAGTTCAGACCACGGATCACAGCTGAGATGTTAGGTGTTGATTTTATGGAGGGAGGAAAACCGGAGAACCCGGCGAAAACCCCTCGAAGCACAGGAGAGATCAACTACAACTCTACTTACATGAGTCCAAGCTGGACAACGGGGTCATTCCCAAGCGGTCACCCATCCAAGTACTAACCCCGTCTAACCGGGCTTAACTATTGGTGAGAGGCAGCGCGCTAACAGCACACGCCACCCGTGCTCCCCTCTCGGTCCTCAGGGGAGCAGAAAACAATGGTCTCATTACCTGAAACAATATGAAAACGCTAGGAAAACGTATACGTGTGGGTCTGAGTTTGATGTTTAGTTTCGTTGTTTCGTCAAGATTTTCCATTGTAATATATATAGATAAGTTTTGTGGAAACACCACGTATAATTTTTTATTTGCTAAGGTTTCAGCCTGTTGACTCAGGGCTTCAGCAGAGCAATAACAACAAGCTGTTGGCTCAAGCTTGTTGTTATTGCTCTGATGAAGGCCCGACTCAACAGGCCGAAAGCTTGGCAAATACTGCATGAAAAAAATTATACGTGGTGTTTCCGCAAAACCTGTCTATATTAGTTTATCACCATGAAAACTTTCAAAGAACGAATTATTTTCCATTGTTTTATATTATTTTGGGAAAAGGTAAAATTGATGGAAATATTACTAAAAGGAAATAACACTTGTTGTCGAAGAATTAATGAAAAATCACACTTGTGTTTGGCGAAATATTCACAATACCCCTCGTGCTTCGCACATTATGAAGATTTCGCCAAACACGCGTGCGATTTTTCATTAATTCTTTTCGAACAGTGTTATTTCCTATACTAATTTGTGATCTTTTGAAAAGCTTTCAAAAACTCGTTAATAATTCGTGAGGAAAACACAAAGGAAATCGGTACCATGTCCGTGGTTTTATATCTGATAAAGAAACCACAATCGAAATATAGTAAGGTTAGACATACTGCCGAAACAGAGAACGTAGGAGCCTTATACATAAACTTTAGCTTTGATTTTCTCGGCTTAGACAACGTTATTTTTCAATCTTACTACGCCAATGATCTTACCAAATGGGTCGTTTTTGAAGCTATTTAAAACGTTCGCAGTACGTGTTTTATCAGATGTGAAACACTCGGCTATCGCTTCGTGTTTTAAATCTGATAAAACACTGCTCCTCGTGTTTTAAATATTACATAAAATTGATTATACAGACACACAAACAAACAAACAAACAAACAAACAAAACAAACAAACAAACAAACAAACAAACAAACAAACAAACAAACAAACAAACAAACAAACAAACAAACAAACAAACAAACAAACAAACAAACAAACAAACAAACAAACAAACAAACAAACAAACAAACAAACAAACAAACAAACAAACAAACAAACAAACAAACAAACAAACAAACAAACAAACAAACAAACAAACAAACAAACAAACAAACAAACAAACAAACAAACAAACAAACAAACAAACAAACAAACAAACAAACAAACAAACAAACGAACGAACAAACACATACACACATAGACAGGCAGACAAATAAACAAACAATCAGACAGACAGACAGACAGACAGACAGACAGACAGACAGACAGACAGACAGACAGACAGACAGACAGACAGACAGACAGACAGACAGACAGACAGACAGACAGACAGACAGACAGACAGACAGACAGACAGACAGACAGACAGACAGACAGACAGACAGACAGACAGACAGACAGACAGACAGACTAAAAACCAGACAGACAGACAGACAGACTAAAAAACAGACAGACAGACGAACAGTTGGATGATTAAATATTTAAGAGGTTTGTTCTTTTCAGATTACCTGACCAGTGCAGTTCTTCTGTGGGGTAAACGGAATACTTCGTGTAAGATTTGGTCTGATTAGCTAAAATTTGTCAACGGTAGACAATAGTTATTAAATCAAAGGTAATAGATTTAAAGACAAGAAAGATGACAAAAAAGATAATACATTAACGGCGCAATAGACAATTCAGAAGACAGATTGTTCGTACTAATTCGTACTAATCTATTTTCAGAGATGGGTCGGAAAGGGAGGGAAGAGGAAATAATGTAGGGTTACACAATGTTGTTTTGAAATTTTTGATTTCCGAAATTTTGGCAAGTGTACGAGTGCCGTCTTCAGAGAGAATAACCACAGAATAAAGAACAACCAGAAGTCCAACTCTGTGTTGGGACCTTTGATCACAGAATAAAGAACAACCAGAAGTCCAACTCTGTGTTGGTATCTTTGATCACAGAATAAAGAACATTCAGAAGTCCAACTCTGTGTCGGTACCTTTGATCACAGAATAAAGAACAATCAGAAGTCCAACTCTGTGTTGGTACCTTTGATCACAGAATAAAGAACAATCAGAAGTCCAACTCTGTGTCGGTACCTTTGATCACAGAATAAAGAACAATCAGAAGTCCAACTCTGTGTCGGTACCTTTGATCACAGAATAAAGAACAACCAGAAGTCCAACTCTGTGTCGGTACCTTTGATCACAGAATAAAGAACAACCAGAAGTCCAACTCTGTGTTGGTACCTTTGATCACAGAATAAAGAACAACCAGAAGTCCAACTCTGTGTCGGTACCTTTGATCACAGAATAAAGAACCAGAAGTCCAAATCTGTGTCGGTACATTTGATCACAGAATAAAGAACCAGAAGTCCAACTCTGTGTTGGTACCTTTGATCACAGAATAAAGAACAACCAGAAGTCCAACTCTGTGTCGGTACCTTTGATCACAGAATAAAGAACAACCAGAAGTCCAACTCTGTGTCGGTACCTTTGACTACAGAATAAAGAACAACCAGAAGTCCAACTCTGTGTTGGTACCTTTGATCACAGAATAAAGAACGATCAGAAGTCCAACTCTGTGTTGGTACATTTGATCACAGAATAAAGAACAACCAGAAGTCCAACTCTGTGTCGGTACCTTTGATCACAGAATAAAGAACAATCAGAAGTCCAACTCTGTGTCGGTACCCTTGATGTAGGTGTCCTCGCGCATGTTGCCTCGCGCACGTCAAACGTCGCCATTCTACGCCATCCCGGTATGTTCTACCGGCACGTTTTACCCTCCCGGCTTCTCAATCTTCGTCATTACGTCGCCATCACACGTCATTTTACGCCACACCGGTAAGTTCCACCGGCAAATTTGACCGGCAAAAGTGCCGGTGGAACTCACCAGGATGGCGTAATGCTCACTGAGAAAAAAGGGACAAGTTTTCATGCGAGTCAGACTTCTGGTTGTTCTCTATTCTGTTGTCGTCTTGCAATGCGCCATCCCACGTGCGCACGCGTTTTATTAAAAAAAAATTAAAATTGCATTTAATCAGTGATTAGATAATTATAAGTTCTAATTTAAGGTTCGACTATGGAGAATAAAAAAGCGTCAACCATATGTCGTGTGGATGGTCCTATTCCTGTAAACAACAGTGTAAGCCTACAAACTTTTTACCAAAGATATATCGCCATGTAAAGCTTCAAGCAACATATAAGATAAAATAAGGTAGACTAAGATAGGATAGGATAGGATAGGATAAGATAGGATAAGATAGGAAATGATAGGAAATGATAGGAAATGATAGGATAGGGTAGGATAGGATAGGATAGCAAAGGATAAGATAGGATAGGATAGGATACGATAAGATATGATAGGATAAGATAGGATAAATTAAGATAGGATAGGAAAGGATAAGATAGGATAAGATATAATAGGATAGGACAGGATAGGATAGGAAAGGATAAGATAGGAAAGGATAAAATAGGATAGGATTGGATAGGATTGGATAGGATAGCATAGGATAGGATAGGAGAGGGTAGGGTGATAACTGAGACGTTGTCGACTTATTTGTACTCTAACAACAGAAAACAATGAACAGACGATTTTTCAAGATGAACTAAAATTCAAAAATAGTTTTATTAAATCATCTTCTATTTATTTTCTAATGTGTAAAAACATGTCTTACCGGCTATCTTTCATATCGGGACCTTTCGTCACAGAAATAACATTAGCATCGAGACGCAAAGAAGTGGTAGCTATGATGTGAACTATACCACCACCACCACCACCAAAACCATCATCAATACACCCAGAGCCACCATCAGCAATTAACTTTCCATTGCCGCTGACCTTTACCTAATGAAAGATATTAATTATAACAAAGTGAAAAAGTGGTGAACTGCGAGATTATTGAAATAAAATAATGACGTTTCGAGAGGGGGCACTTCATCAGAGTAAAATGTAATGAAATAAGAACAGGGTTTGTATATGCCAAAAGCGTGACGTAGATTAAAAGTAGCCAATCAAATGCTCGGGGAGTAAACATACTGATAATTAATGAAATTCGAAAATATTAAATCATTTCGCTATTTTCAAGGAATAATTTCTTGATTGTGTTATATTTGACGTACTCCAGACAGTACTGATTTAGAATTAATTAAACAACACAAACCTCATTTGCTGACAAGCGAATGGTACCACCACCACCACCACCACCATCGCAGTTAACCTGGCCGCTTACAATCATGACGCTCGCTAAACAGGAAGTTGTTATATGTGATCGTATAAATGAATAATGTCGTCATCGTCGTCATCATCATCGTCATTATCTTCATGTTCATCATCATCTCATGATCATCACAATCATCATCAACAACGTTATTAGAATCATATTCATTCCCTACCTATTAATATTTTACCGCTCAAGGCTTTTAGTTCAATAGCGCCTCCTCCAGCTCCTTTGGTATATTTCCGATTACATCCTTAAAGAGCGAAATATCTTTTCAAATACAAAATAATTTTAATAAAGTTATTCGGGATGTAAAAGACACTTGACTATCAAGACCTGTATTTACTAAATATTAAAAGAAATATCCAACAGAACAATCCTCTTGCCGCTTCACTACATCATAGCAATGCCATGCTGATTTTATATCAAGAAGCCGACGTTTCGCTTACATCAAGATTTTCAACTAACGAGCAAGCCGGGTGACCGTGAGAGAAAAATTGAAGCATAGGCATAGAGTTTTGTTTTCGTCTAGGGGGCTGAAGTGCTGAACAAGGCCTTTCTAAGAATTTTCTCGTGGGGGGCGTTTACAAAAAGGGACTCTTATAGGGGGGTCTGGGGGCATGCCCCCTCAGAAATTTTTGAAATTTAGAGTCTTGGAAATGCCATTTCCTGCAGGCTTAAACTCTTTCCTGTCCGAATTTATTGCTGCTTACTCTTTAGTATTTTATTCTGGCTAACGCCAGACGATTTTATTCACCTCTGGGGAAGCCCTCGGACAGGAACGATTTATAAACGATCTCTCTTAAGCCTGGTTTTCATATGTCGCCGATCGTCGGCGATTTGTGATTTAGATGCATGTTAAGTAAAAGAATAAAAGCACTGCTTTTCTGCATTGTTCTTTATTACTTAACATGCTGCTGCATTTCCCGTTTTAACATGCATCTAAATCACAAATCGCCGACGATCGGCGACATATGAAAACCAGGCTTAACTCTTTCCTGTCCGAATTGCTATTTAGTATTTTTTTTCTGGCTAACGCCAGACGATTTTATTCACCTCTGGGGAAGCCCTCGCATAGGAACGATATATTAATAAAGTAAGAAAATCGCTTTGTGTTTACATAAATATTCTGTTTTCCTACGATAAGTACATGTCAGTGGTCGCTACCATTAGCAGAAGGACCCATAAATGCCCAACATGTCCTCCTACCAAGAATTACCAATAATCAGTAAGTGTGAAACGGCCTTGAATTACCAATAATTGGTAATTGTAGGTAATTCTCTGTCCCACATGCGGGATGTTAAACTAAATTGCATATAACTAAAAAACCAGTAGGGGCGTTGTGGTCGGGGTCTGAGAGGTGGGGCTTTTTTCCCGGAGGGTTGTGGTTAGGTTTAGGGCCACCGGGGGGTTGTGGGTTAGGGTTAGGGTTGCAGGGGGGTTGTGGTTAGGTTTAGGGTAAGGTTTAGAGTAGGGGCGTTGTGGTCGGGGTCTGAGAGGCGGGACTTTTTTCCCGGAGGGTTGTGGTTAGTTTTAGGGCCACCGGGGGGTTGTGGGTTAGGGTTAGGGTTGCCGGGGGGTTGTGGTTAGGTTTAGGGTAAGGTTTAGAGGTTAGGGTTAGGGTTGGGGTGTGGGGGTTGGGAATTAGTTTTTAAAATTAACGATTATTGGTAATTCTAGGCATTTCGCACTTACTGATTATTGGTAATTCTAGGTAGGAGGATATGCTGAAATGCCGCCATTTTGAAAGTGAAAATGGGGACACATTTTTGGCCAGCACCCGCAGTCCAGTTATATATATAGGTCAGTGAACCCAGCCATATAATAAGAGCTGTTCACCACATTAGGCTCTGTTTACATGAAGCGGATTGACAGTCCAATCGAATCGAAAAACGCGAGTGAGGTCAATCGGGGAACATGTTTGCATGGAGAATCCGATCTGCTTGGTACATCGTTTTCGATTTTGGAACACTATTTTCTGTGCTTCCCTCAATGTCTGCCATTAGTGAACCTGCACAATCCAAAGAGAACGAACGAATAACCTTATTAACTGAACGACTCAGTCGTCCAGACTCGTACGGACTCGCTTTCCTATTGGTTGAGACGACAAATTATTATGATATTCGTCAGTACTGAGGTGGGTGATAATAACTTGTCGTTCCAACCAGCTGGCTGAATCAGTCTTCTGGGACTGATTTCTGAATCTAACGCCAGACGATTTGAAATACTTGTCAAGGTGGTCAAGGGGAGAAAAGCTACCAATGGGTTAATGACAATTTGGAGTTGACATAAATTGTGAAGCGGTGGCTGTGGCAAGTAAGAGAACATTTTCATAACACTATACCAGGTGATTTCTGTGCCGGTATGATTCAAATGGTCTTACGAATAGCATGATATGTATGGTTTCGCGATCGGGTTCCAGCGTGAAGGTATAGTACGGCTATACGCGTTTTGGTTGTTCTTATATACTGAATGTTGACGACTATTGATTACATTCCGGCAACAGTCAGTCAATTTAAGATTTTGCTTGCCATATAATTAGCATAACTGCATATTCGTCCATTCTCGTTGGATTGTGCAGGTTCACTATTTAGCACGACACGCACCAACTTCACTCATGCGTATCAAGTCATTTTCAAATCAAACCGTGTTTAGATGAATCAAATTGGAGACATTCAAGTCGATCCTTGCTTGAATCTCAAGTCAATCCACTCCACTCCACTGAGTGGATTAACTTTAGCCATTTGTTTCGATCAGATCGCAAACTTTCAATCTTCTTCATGTAAACACAACAAGGAGAATAAAACAACATGGGAGATTTGACTTGAACACTCAATCCGCTTCATGTAAGCAGGGCCTATAAGTGGTGACCCAGTATTTTCATATTTAGACCTATTTAATCTCGGGGAGATATCCACATAGAGTTGTGTCCCATTGTTTCATAATTTTAATCTCAGGAAGATACCCACTCTATGTGGTGACCCCGTATAGTTCTTATTTTTTCTAAGTATATTTTATAAGATGTCCACAAGTGTTGTGGTAACTTTAGTTTATAATAGAAAACTTGATTAGTTTTTACTTTGAACCAGAGCAGCACTAAAACCTCGTTCCCAGGGACTGTACAAATAGCTTGAACTGAACTGAACTGAACTGTAGTGTAGTGCAGTGCGGTGCGGTGCAGTGCGGTGCGGTGCGGTGCGGTGCGGTGCGGTGCGGTGCGGTGCGGTGCGGTGCGGTGCGGTGCGGTGCGGTGCGGTGCGGTGCGGTGCGGTGCGGTGCGGTGCGGTGCGGTGCGGTGCGGTGCGGTGCGGTACAGTGCAGTGTAGTGTAGTGTATAGTGGGGAGCAGTGTAATGACTGAGTGTTGTCGAAATTTAAACCTTGTCTAAGAGGGTGTTTATATGGAGGCGAGCCAGTCCGGGTATGTGAGCCGGGTAGGTGGGTCAATCTGTTTGCATTGGAAAAAAACAGCCCGGCTAACCGAGATGTCGGTCTCACAAAGCGAGACTTCGGCTAGACGCATATAAACACAAGATGAAAATGAACAAGAAATAATAGCACAAGCACGATCCCGGCAAAGCGGCCTGGCCCGGGTACCCGGCCTGACATTAAAAGCTTCGTACACGCGACAAAATTCTCAGCTACGCCTCGACCAACTCTTACGCTTTTTTCGTGGTCTCCGAACTTCCCGCGTGCATCTTATTACTCGATGGAACACGCCAAATCATGAACCATTTCTTAATTATGACTTTTATTATTAACGTTTCAACGTACAGGTCTCCGCTGGCCACATAAACAGCTCTCGCGGGCCGCAGGTTGCGCATCCTAAAGCCCGGCATACACTGAAACAAGTTTCCGAAACAAGTTTCCTGAACACATTTTCCAAAAAGTTTCCAAAATTTGTTTCGAAAAATAGAACAGTGCTCTAATCAAGGAAACTTTTGTTTCTGAAACAATGTTTCGGAAAGTTTTCAACATACACTGGCAGGGACGTAGCCACGATTCTGAAAGGGGGGGAGCCGAAATCAAAATAAATTTTTAGGGAGGTCCGGGGGCATGCTCCCCCGGCAAATTTTGAAATTGAGAGTCCTGAAATGCCATTTCCTGGCTTTTGGAGGAAGATTTTTCAGACTCTAAAGGTTAAAAAACGTCATATAAAATACTCAAAACATGCAAACGTCACATAGATTCTCAAAATGCATACACTCAGTAGATTGAATACACTGTTTACAGGTTATTTCCTGACACAATTGCATATTGCATCAGTTTTGTAGTTACATGTCTGTTGTTTTATATCAAAAGGGGGGGGGGGGCCGCGCGGCTCCACCCCTGGCTACGTCCCTGTGCACTGGAAACTTTTGTTTCTGAAACCACTTGTCGGTAACTTGTTTCAGAAATTTTATCTGCAGGACCTGACTGTCTAACTATGGTCTAACTAAACAAGTAGATAAATGATCGAACTTTAATTTATTGCAAGCCTAAATGCAACAATGTAACCGCTTTAAAACTTACAGCCATTTGGATTTAGACACTCTGAGCAGTTCACTGTTCCTCGGCAAGATTTTCTCAAGTTATCATTTCCAGTGCAGTAAACCTCTATATTGTTTGTTGAATTGATAATAATATTACCAAAACAACTCATAATGGAAACACTTCGTTCTCCAACCAGCTCAAGTTTCCCGTAGATCTTCACATCGTTGAGAAACGTGAATTGTGTTGGCCGTGCCTCAGTTTTAACAATCCCAATCTTTAACGTGGTACAATAGCTTCCATTGGTACAGAGTTTCCTGATGCCGTCACTACTGTTCAGGGTTAAGGTCTGGTTAAGGTTCACCACAACAGGCTCACGGGCGGCTATGGCATATAGAGAATGAATTAAATGTTAAACGAAAGTTCATCACCAACCTTAAAATACTTATACGTCATCTATTTCATGATTATTTTAACCCATTATAGTCCATTGGCCACTTTAAGAATTTTATTCCGGCTAACGCCAGACGATTTTATTCAGCACATGGGAAGGTCTTGGGCTATAGAGGGTCAAATGTTAAATCAAAGTGTGACTGTGTAGTGTGCATGTACTCGGGTGGAATATAAGTAGAAAAAGCTCTACTTGGCCGCGACTGGGACTCTAAAGCCTGTTCTCCACTAGGCGAATTTGTTCGCGCGAATCGAATCGAAATACCCGTTCATGCAATGTAATTGGTTGGTGCTGCTAGTTTTCGCGCCGATTTTCTTACTTGCATACCAATCATATTGCCGGAGAATTCGCTTCGCGCGAACAAATTCGCCTAGTGGAGAACGCGACCTTCGGTTTACTAGTCCAACGCCCTACCAAAACTGAAGTACATGGTCAAGTTAGGAGCAGGTCGTGGAATCATGGTTCTTTTCATATTATTACTATTTTGAGCGTCAGACTATAGTAGGGAGGTTTAGATTCAGTGCGAGTGCGAGTTCGAGTACGAGATTGTCACGTACGCAACTTTTGGCGGGAAAAGTCAAGGAAACTCGAAGTAAACAACCTCGTTCACTACGACTTTTTAAGAAAATCTCGTACAATAGAGAACGCGTTTGTTCTTTAGGAAAACAGTTAGTTCTGCTACAATATATCAATATATATCAATATACTGCCAAAACTCCACAAAGAGAGCTTTTCATACGGAAACCAGAACATGACTGTTGTTTTATACGAGAGTTGTTGTTGATCGAGCCGTACATGCACAAACAGCAGTCGAAAGAAAGAGGACAAGTATGGAAGCTCGTAGTGGAAAACATAAACAAAATGGAGCGGCCCAAGTTTCGTGTAGTAGTTAGAGAAGTTCGCGACAGGTTTGTAAAACTAATGGCGAATTTTGAAAGCGACGAATTTTATGAAAACGACTGAGAGCGATGAAAGGAGAGCGTCTGGAATACAAGGAATTGTTTAATCCTTTATTTATGAACAGAACTTTCATTAATTACATTGATTTTAGATGGCTAAGATGGCACCAGATAATTTTATTAGCAAAAGAAAACCCCTGGTAAACAAAGGGTTCAATAATATTCCACATTTACCATACTGTACAGCATTTTTATTAACATATTGAAAATTTCAAAATCAGGACACACTTTGTACAAGTAATTAATACTAATAATTAACCCAATGAGCCCGAGTTGTCTGTGAGCAGATATAGTCAATGAGGTACAGTCGGGTTAATGACTATCGCTCATAAACAATGAGGGCAAGTTGTCTAATTGTTGGCAACTAGTATTCCTGCATAAAATGCAGGTTTCTGCCATTGTCTTTCATTTGTGAATAATTGACTCTTGCTAGTGATCTATTATCAATAGACAGTGAGTAGCTCAGCCACTCAGAATTTGTACTAGCTTTTTTATACTAAAAATACATACAGTATACAGTATCTCTGCAGACTCTGCTTTATAGATCAAAAATAGAACGTATTAACCAGACTGAAATAAACAAATCATCAACCACTCTGTTCTCATAAATCACCAAGATTTACACTTTTATACTTTAAACCGAGACATATTTAAATATCAGACAGACATTGATACTATCTATACTCGTACTCATTTACATTAACTGTGTTATGTGGTTGGAATAGTTAAACATGCCTTGGCTGATTAGCATTATTATATATTATTCACAAGCATTTAATACGCTAACTTTACTGCAGTAGACTTTACTTGTAGTGGATTCCTGGCTGTGGGGAAACTGTGGCGTCGCCGTCGCGCGATCGCGACGCGAAGTTGAATACACAAAGAAACATTTACAGATGAATAACTCCCATCAAATATATCAAACAATCGTTGTAATTAAGCGTTGTTCGAAGTCATTGCGAACTGAAAATAACAGTAGAACACCGACACTGAATCGAACGAAATCATGAGTCGAGTACGCTGCTACTAACGTGATTGGTTTATTTCTCCGTTGCTCAGCATACTGAATCTGATCATTTGATTGGTCAGCATCCCTATGCTGTTGCTCAGAAAAGGCTAAATTTAGCATCAACCGTTGCTCCCGCCATTTTCAGTCACGTTAATAAGTCAGTAAAAAGTGAGGGCCGCTACACAGGCTAAATAATTAGGTCAGGCTCGGGTGTTCTTGGGTTTCGGATTTAATATGGGCGCGAAAATAGACACCCAACTCACGGCATTTCTCAAATAATCGCGCAGCGCTCCTTAAAGTGATTAAACAACACGAATTTTATTAATGTGGTCAGGTACTAAAAATTATAATATTTTACTGAATATGTTTATTTTAAAGATGTTGGTGCGCAAAAATACTCGCCAATTGACTGAATAAATTAATTTGGAAATGCTGACCGTTGCTTGAGCAACGATAGCAACCCTCTATATCCGCCTCTGTTACAAGCTTGCCTATAAGCCACAGTCGGGTGTTCGAGGTAAACGTTGTTAATCTTTGCTTTGATGTTTCCTGTGTTGTTTTGAAGAAAATGGCGTCGCAAAATAGTACTTTGTTTTGCTTGGGATTTGCGATGCATATTTTAACTAGTAAACCTTGATATTTTCTTTTAAAATGCGCGTAAGAATAGATGGACATTTTATCGTATTGTGGTTTTGTCGTATTTACAGGCAGTTCGATTATCATTTTAAGCTATATTAATCCTAAACTTTGAATATACTATAGGTTATATCATACTCACGCCATCAAGTTTCCTATCCAGTCTTTTTACTATCCATGGTATAACTGAGAGCAACTTAGTTTTCTTTTCAGATTTTTGCTGTATAAGCCGTCGTCGTAAGTTAATGCTCAAAGTGCGGGCCTCTGAACTCTAGATGCCGAGACTCAAATCCAAAGCCTTCTGAGTAATTATCCTAATAATAACAGCTTAGGACAGCTTGCATATAGCAAAGACTGAGAAAACTTTACTAACACCAAACTGGAAATCCCACACTAACTAATATATAGTAGCATGTCAAAACCGACATGAAAAAAGATGACCCAATTCATAGCGCTGTAAATATATATACACTTTTTTGCTCAGTTGAACTCGTCATTCCAGTCCGAGTTTTCAGAGGTGAATACAACCATCTGGCATAATACTAACCCAATTCGGACATCGGACATCAAAGAGTTAAACAGATATAGTATCTAATAAAGTTTTGGTTTGTCAGTATAACAAAATAAACCTATACTCCAAAAGCCACCAACGATAATTAAAAATAATAACTAAAAATTCTCCATTCAACTTCATCGCGCTTTAACCATATCGTTCTATTCTAAAATGTCGCTTTAGTCTTCAGTATTTATTTCATAGACAACAACAATAAAACAGATGTTAGGCATTAAACGACAAAAACTCACCGTTTGGCTTCGACATCAAGTCATGGCAAGAATCTTTCGCTGGCTAAAAAAGAACACAAAAGTAATTTGTAAAATAAAAAAGAACATGAACTGAAAAATTGAACTTCAAAGTAAAAAGTAACCTACTGAAGCAGCGTATATTGAAATTTCTTTGAGAAATAGAATAAGCAAAATAAGGAAAGCCATTTTCACACTCCAAGCGAAAGGACCTGAATTGAATAATATGCAAGTCCCTTGTATATTGTTTGTTATATCTTATGATTGTTTATATCTTATCTGTTTACAGCTGTTAAGAGAGCATTATATTTAACGCCACCAAAACAAGACCATATTCAAAAAAGAGAACACTATTAAGATTGTCAAGTGAACAGTTTAAGGGTTGTTTGACGTTCTTGCATGAAGTGGCCAAAAACATGACGAACAAGAGGGTACTTGGATCGACTGCATATACCTCCGCCAGCTGGTCATTAGAGATGTTTAACTCTTTACTCCTAAGCACGCATGTAGACGCACTTTAGTATTTTACTCTGGCTAACGCCAGAGGATTTTACTCGTCAAGAGAAGACCCCTAGCTAGTTGCCAAGGGGTTAAAAACCTATCTCAATGCTTAACCCTTTGACAAGGGTCCCCTATACTTTTCGCGTGAAGCGTGATTGGGTTATTTTACTTACCCGTGAAACGTGATCGAGGATTTTTTTAATCCGTGATTCGTGATCGTAAGGTTTCAAATCTTTTTACGTGCACGTGAAAGTAACTTTTGATTTAATCGTGACCCGTGAATGAAGGCTAGAATTAAACGTGATTCGTGAATCGTCTGTTTTGCGTGAACAGGTTTTTTTAGGATTTATGGAATTTCTGTCGTTTGTCTTGTCTGTCTTCGAACAGTTGAACACCGGAATGGCATGTACTTGATATTTTACGCTAGCTACTTACAGATCATTTTGACTATTTTACTCTGACTAACTCCAGAGATTGTACTCGTCAAACGGAGACCTTCAGGCTTCAGAGTGTTGAGACAAAGATAATAAAAAGCGACGCCAGGCGCAATTTTGCATGATCGCAGCAGAAAGAAATCTTTCAAACTTGCTGCATCCTTCTGAGATTGAAGAGAAAGACTTCGAGAATGCGAAATATTATTAATCAGTCAGATGATGCGAAATATTAAAACGTGAATCGCTTTTGTATTTTTACGTGAATCGTGGTTGCCTCGATTTTTGTGTGAACGGGAAAGAGATTCTGCGATTTTTCGTGACTCGTGAAAAGACTAAATATTTTTACGTGAATGCATTTTGTCAATGGGTATAGAGGACCCTCTTTGACTCCTAAGCACGCATGTAGACGCACTTTAGTATTTAACTCAGCGTATATTGGAATTTCTTTGAGAAATAGAATAAGCAGAGTAAGGAAAGCCATTTTCACACTCCAAGCGAAAGGACCTGAATTGAATAATATGCAAGTCCCTTGTATATTGTTTGTTCTATCTTATGATTGTTTATACCTTATCTGTTTACAGCTGTTAAGAGAGCATTATATTTAACGCCACCAAAACAAGACCATATTCAAAAAAGAGAACACTATTAAGATTGTCATGTGAACAGTTTAAGGGTTGTTTGACGTTCTTCAAGTGGCCAAAAACATGACGAACAAGAGGGCACTTGGAGACTGCATATACCTCCGCCAGCTGGTCATTAGAGATGTTTAACTCTTTACTCCTAAGCACGCATGTAGACGCACTTTAGTATTTTACTCACCGTATATTGGAATTTCTTTGAGAAATAGAATAAGCAGAGTAAGGAAAGCCATTTTCACACTCCAAGCGAAAGGACCTGAATTGAATAATATGCAAGTCCCTTGTATATTGTTTGTTCTATCTTATGATTGTTTATACCTTATCTGTTTACAGCTGTTAAGAGAGCATTATATTTAACGCCACCAAAACAAGACCATATTCAAAAAAGAGAACACTATTAAGATTGTCATGTGAACAGTTTAAGGGTTGTTTGACGTTCTTCAAGTGGCCAAAAACATGACGAACAAGAGGGCACTTGGAGACTGCATATACCTCCGCCAGCTGGTCATTAGAGATGTTTAACTCTTTACTCCTAAGCACGCATGTAGACGCACTTTAGTATTTTACTCAGCGTATATTGGAATTTCTTTGAGAAATAGAATAAGCAGAGTAAGGAAAGCCATTTTCACACTCCGAGCGAAAGGACCTGAATTGAATAATATGCAAGTCCCTTGTATATTGTTTGTTCTATCTTATGATTGTTTATACCTTATCTGTTTACAGCTGTTAAGAGAGCATTATATTTAACGCCACCAAAACAAGACCATATTCAAAAAAGAGAACACTATTAAGATTGTCATGTGAACAGTTTAAGGGTTGTTTGACGTTCTTCAAGTGGCCAAAAACATGACGAACAAGAGGGCACTTGGAGACTGCATATACCTCCGCCAGCTGGTCATTAGAGATGTTTAACTCTTTACTCCTAAGCACGCATGTAGACGCACTTTAGTATTTTCCTCTGGCTAACGCCGGAGGATTTTACTCGTCAAGAGAAGACCCCTAGCTAGTTGCCAAGGGGTTAAAAACCTATCTCAATGCTTTTAAAACCCTTTGACTCCAAAGCACGCATGTAGACGCACCTTATATTTTACTCTGGCTAACGCCAGACGATTTTACTCGTCAAGGGAAGACCCCTAGTAGACAAGGGATTAAAAAGAAAAGCCATCCCACTACTAACATGCAGGCTAGCTCACGAGACTATGCACCTGCATGAGTGAATGAATAAAAGGCTTGATTGCACTCGTATAAGTAAGGGACCTTATTTATTGAGGGTAACATGACAATATTTAGATACTGATATCCTAACGGCCCTGGTGTTTTTCACCATAAAATAGCAAAACAACACATTTGGACTGGTTTCCTCATAACCACCTTGGTGGAACTAGTTAGTAACTGGGGGAACTATGGTGTTAATTTTACGGAAGGAAGGAAACCGGAGAAACTGCTCAGTTCAGTTATTTAGTTGACTAAAAAATTTCACCTTGGCCGCATGTGAGAAGAGTGCTTCCAGTTTGACTCTACCAAACACCACAGGTTTCCTCTGGACTGACTGGTCCGACCTTGTAACTTGCATGGAAAGCTTTAAGGCGGTTTTCCACTAGGCGACATTTGTCGACCGACTCGACATTTTTCTTTTGTCTTGGCTAATTAGTTCCACTCGAGAGCTTGCGAGACAAAAGAAAATGTCGCTTCGCGCGACATTTTTCGCCTAGTGGGAAACCGCCTTAAAGCCGGTTTTCCACTAGGCGATTTTTTTCGCGCGAAGCGACTTTCTTTTGTTCGAATTCAATAGATTTCTGATTAGTTCCAGCTCAGAGCTCATGAGACAAAAGAAAAAGTCGCTTCGCGCGAAAAAAGTCGCCTAGTGGAAAACCGGCTTAAGAGACCGAATGAGGAATGAAGATATACGGCATGCAAGAGACGAAGGTCATAGACGACTAAGTGACAAGATGCAAGAGAGCAGTATTGTGCTTTATGAAATAGGAAAAACGAGCGAAGTATATTCAATCTTCTAAGGCCTTCGCCTAATATTTCAATGTTGCCACGGACATGCAGTTGGTAGTTTGTTCGGTTTGTTTTTAATGAGTGTTTTTCTTTCTTTACAAAAATGTTTTCTTGTGCTTTTTGCTGTACTCCATCGATAAAGAAATGGAGCACGCACGCCAGCAAATCAGAAACGTTTTTGTATTAAATCTATGTTATAAGACTGATAACAGACATTATATAATATGTACTGTATAATATATAGTATATATAGTAAAGGAATATATAATATAGGAATATGAAAAAGCTTCTATATGCAAGGCGGTCAGGTAAGACTCATGCACTTCAGTTCTCGTGACGGATCTTCGATCAAAATTAAGGTGTGCATATCCGTAATTGTTTGCAATATTTTGACAGGTTATATGATATATCAGACATTGCTACGTATCCCCCCAAGAGCGTTGTTTTATCTGCCAAAAGGCACTTACATGTACTTGTATTAAACAGCCGCGTCCATCTGAATAAAGGACGGTTTTGTTTTAAGAAAAGCACTATTTCATTTAGAAAAAACAGCATTTTTTTGTCCAAGAAATGGCACTTATTCGCTAGACAAAAACGACACTTTCACGCCAGAAAAAAACTGGCAATTTCACGCAAAAAAGATTGGTTTTGGTGCCCTTGTTTTCTCTCAAATAGAAATAGTGGCATTTTCCACAGATTATTGACATCCTATTTATCGACCAAAATTCGGTTAAGCAATATTGTGGCTTGACATGTATATATGGAGGCTAATTAAATAACATTTATAGATGAAAAACAGATCAGTGTACGTAGCTTCTGAAACGTCACGAAGATTGACAAACCACTTTATTATTCAATTAGCAGAAAAATTCGAGTGCCTTATATTGTGTTTGATGAAATAGGAAAAACAAAGAAAGTTTAAGTGCCGCGAGCGAAATATATTGTATATTTATAGGGTCATTAAACGGGGAAATAAGTCGCGACTTAATGAAGACGCGTCCTATTTAAGTCGTGAACACACCCGTATATCAATTTCTAGTAAGTCACGACTTATTTTGGACTAGCTTTCAACCCTGTTGTTCCCGAACAAACTGACCATTTTTTTAAGCAATATTTGAACTTTACATTTGCCCTAAGAGCTTATAGCTCATCGAGAGGGTTCATGTACATTTACATACAACACAATAAGATAAAAAATACAACCACGAAGAAGAACTAATTAATATACACAGAAACATACGTCAAATACATACAAAGAAATAAAGAAAAAGGTAAAGAAGCAAAGCTGCAGCAATATTTACTAGAGCAATTTAAACTTAACCAAAACGACCAGATGCTATTATATAATCTTGAACAGCAAGAAAAATATTAACATTATAGCATCATAAGTTAAAGTTGTCAATCCTTTCAATAAAACATCTAATTGATTAGTTAAGTTCATGTCATTCCACACATGGCCCGTGCGTTGCACAATGGAGGCAAGCATTATGTCTCTCATAGGAGACTCCACACAATTCATTAGAAATAATAAGTCTTAACCCAGTATGCAAAATTGATGCATAACGGTTACCAATATAAAATAATTTGCTAGTAGGATGCATATAAAATTTGTTGGAGAGAAGATTTCTCTTAAAAGAATAAATTGACACACAATTGCGCGTTGATTCAGACAAGGAATTCCAAAATTTAATACTTGAGCAAAAAAAAAGAGTTTTTTAACTTCTCATGCAGTACGAATACTAGGCAAGCACAGGTTGCTTCTATTACGAGATCATGTGAAGTTCTCTGACTAACATTGATTATCTTATAAAACAACAATAGTTTGTGCATTTCTCTCCTGATATACTAAGTTTCAACAAGCCAGTTTCATTTAATAAACTTTCCCTAGCTGTGCGTGTCCTTAAAGCCTGGTTTTCATTTGTCGCATTTCATCGCCGATCATCGCCGATGCTCACATTTGCGACGATCGGGGATTGTCCGGGATGATCGCCGATCATCTCAGACAGTCGCCGTCGATAACCCATCAATGCGGGAAAATAGTATTTTTTGTCAAAATGGGCGCCCCCTAAACAACAGATTATTACTCTATACGAAGCTTTCACTCGTCATAGCGCTGGTACTGTGTAAGAAATATAGAAAGAAGAGTTTCTGGGTGCGAAAAATATTTGAGACAAGGGAAGAACCGAAGAATCATGGCAATTTCATGCATGTTTGAAGTGCTTGGTTTTCTTCCAGAGACTGGGTCCTAATTTGTCTTATTTCATCGGATTTCGGTTTTCATTTGTTTTGCTTGTCTTAATTCATCGGCGACAGTCGGCGATCATCGGGGGAAACAAATGTTTTTGGTTCTTGCGATGATCGCCGATAAGCGCGATTGTCCCCGATTTTTCGGTTGAATTTAGCAGTGTAAGAAATTATGAAAAATTTTCTCGTGTTTCTCTGAGGATGATTCTATAATGAAATAATCACCGTCCCTTTTTCCACACTCATTTATATTTATTCTTTATTCAAATACATTGCATCGCATATAATAATAACAGGCATAAAATAATATAGAACTAATATTGGGCATTTCACTCGATAACATAGCATGTTCTAGGGATTTTTGATGAAGGAAAATTCGAGTGTAGAATATTTTAAGACCAAACCGGGACCAGTAGCGAAAAATGCAACTACACAGGCCTTCCGGCAGGAATTGAATCCACGACCTTGCGATTCTAGTGAAATGCTCTGACCACTGAGGCACGGAGGGCGTTGTTGTGTTTGGAATGTTTTTGGTTCTTATCTGGCTTTGCACCTGCGAAACTTCCTGTTTTGCCTGCGAAAGGTATAAGTCGCCCGAGGCAGAAGACACATTATCTATCACTTCCCCTTATTAAGCTTAATTTTTTAATAATAAATTTCCCAGAAAAGAGCTCAAATATATATGCTTTGCCCTATCTCTTTCGGCAGTTCTTACTTCCTTGGATGCACACGATGTAGTGCATATTTGTTTTCTAAATAAGGCCTGTGGCAAACGGCGTATTTTTCTCGCGCCGTATATAAAATACCTATTATTGTCGACCAAAATTCTGAAATTGTTCCTGTTGAGTTATACGGCGTATTTTCGTCATATTTGATAAGTCGAATAAATTACAGTTCTCGAATCGTAGGTGTGGAAACGATGTTACAAATATGAATTGTGTATAGAAAATGTATTATCATATTGTAAATTAATGTTTGCACTTTATTCGGCGCATGAATAGTGCGCCGTCTGCACCAACGCCGTACTTGAGTTAACGCAAAGGCGAAGCCGAGTTGACTATCGCTCATAGAAAACGAGGGCGAGTTGTCTAATTGTTTTAGTATAAATTTACCAACAAGAGTTAAATAAATTCTCGACCATAACATATTCTTTGAGGCTCTTTTAATACATTTTTAACTGCCAACAAAAAACGTTCAACAGTCATTTCGGACATCTCCTTGGCCCGTTCAGTAACTGATGGAAAAGTGAAGTTTTCTTAGCGTGGACTTTCATGTACAATATTGAAACAATATATATCCACTCATTCGATTTGTAAAAATGACAAAAAGTTGAAAGAAACATTCAATTTAGCGTATAGTTTACATCACGAAATCTTGGCGACAGCAAGCGAAATTTTGAAATGTGTTTTGTTTGCAGTTATTTCGTTTTAAACGAACACTGATAAACAATTTAACCGTCTTACCATTAATAATTTCCATTCTAACCATTTTGTAGTCGTTTTTGTTTTTTGTAGAACGTATTGCTTCGCCTAAATGTTCAATTTCTTCTTTCATTTGCCCACTCCGTTATAATTTCGGCGCCATTGTTGCTTAACAGAACAACCGCTGGCTCTAATGATCATTGTTCGTGTTATACTACGCATTTTGTGATTGGTCAATTTTTTTAAAAGAATGACTTTCGTTGGTTTATCCCAGAGGTTTATATCACCAATTATAAACTCCTGCAATAGCCAATGAAATTCCAGGATTTGCATTATAAACTTGTAAATTTATACTAAAACCTGTATATAAACCGTAACCCGTGCCGCAGCCGGACGTGTTTTGAAATTGAAAATAAACCACAGTACATCAAAGTAAACTTACTTGATCATGCATATATATTATAACAAGGGATAAACGAAACCTAACGATGATTCAAATTCCCTCTTCCCGCCTAGGAAGTGAAATTTCGTAACACGACAGTCCAGGCTCGTGCATGCACATAGCTCCTTAGGCAATATCGTAGCTTGACAATATTAGTATTTACAGACTATACAAGAAATGATCAATTTAGCATCTGAAGCTTCGTGTGGTTGATATATTACTGTATACTTCGCCATACAAATACAATATGGGAAGAGAAGGTCGAGTGTATTATATGAAATAGAAAAGGCTATAGGCATGTTTTCTGATATGTAAAATTGTGGCTCGGAACAGATTGACCCTTTATAATCCGAGGGCTTTCCCGCTTCCCATTGATCTCTAAAAAGACTAAATCGACTAACTCACTATTATCTGGGTCAGTTAAAAAATGAAGCCCACAAATTGTCGATTTGGTCCCTTTCTAATGGCTCCCACCAAGCAATACGCCAAAACAGTTAAAGGCTTGAGCGCTTTTCACCAAAAATACCTGAAAGAAAAAATTACTTTTTAAATTTTATCATATTACATTTAAGGTTAATGTAACCTTCGGGGTTACGTTTTATGGAAAACATTATAGGGCTCCGTCCGTTTATTACATATACCAAAACCTACACAGTATTCGAAAGCTGATATCACTGGCTACAAGACTGCAGCAAAATATTTGGTCATTTTGTGAACGCAAACAAAAAATAGCGCTTCTGTTTATTAAAGTTTTCATTCCAATTCGAAATTCTATAAGCGAACAACTATTTACTATAATGCTCTCATGAAAATTGGCAGTTTGTAGATAAATATCTCAGTGTGTCTGGGTTTGTAAAAATTCCAAATACTTTTAGAGTTATCGAATTTTTACTATTACAGCGGCTAAAACATTAATCTCACAGGAAGTTGAATGGGCTTGCATATAAAAGGCCGTAAAACGATAAATATTGAAAATATTACAATTCCCAGACACACACTTTTGTCACCAGAATATTAATTTTTTCGAATATCAATTTTTAGAGATGATTCTGATAAATTCGTGTTCACTTATAGCTTTTTGGACTGCGTTCACACGAGTCCGGTGTAGAAGATAAACGGTAAAATGTGGTTACGTTCACACGAATCCGTCATAATTTAACGACGCTTTGAAGGCGTTCAAACGACACCGGAACCTTCTGGTGTACATCCAGTATTTCAATGCTGTGCACTGTTTAAATAGCCATATCTCGTCAAAAGTAAATGGAAACGAGGAGCAATTCAAAGAATATTATCCCCCAAGGTGTATAGTACATTCTAGGTTTACAATTTTAGTCTTTCCGTTTGGAACTCACCTTTTGACTTCATCTTCTTCTGTTACACTGCCCAGTCATTGTTGTAATAAGGTTATAATTGTTCAAACAGCAGCACAAGTTCTTAGCAGAAGCTTTCCGAAGTCGAGAAGACAAATAAAGTTTTCCATCGCTGAAAAATACGCCAGCCATTTGGTTGGGAGACTAAATAATAAAGTGGAGCGAAAAAGGGCCGGACCTTGTGTTCACACGACACCGCCAAGGGTTCCGTTATCATTTCGCTCCGTCCAGAAATCGTTTTCAAAACGCTCCGGTTAGAGCGCCGTTTTCACACAATTTCGATCCGGTGCCATGTGAACGCAACGGTGTTTTGTGACTTTTTAGCGCCGTTTTCAACTCGCGCCGGACTCGTGCATGTGAACGGGGTCTTAAAGTACTTACTTTAGCTCAAAATATTTCTTTGAGAAAAAGCCGTGTGAAAGAACCCTCTTGTTACTTATTCACACATAGTAAATAATGCGCTTTTTCCTTGTTTAGAAATAAAAAAACATGATTTCCTTTCCAGAATCTGACAGCCCTCATAAAATGCTTCACTTTCAGCGAATAAAAAAAAAATACTAAAAAAAAATTATGGTTTGAAGGTCTACAAAAACCTTAAAGCAATGTTAATAACTAAATTAATGAAAAAAATAAAATAACAATTCACTCAGAACATCGGAAAAATAATTTTGTTTTGGTGATGTTCCGCGGGTGATTGATGCAGATATAATCTCAAATTTCAATATTTCATACCATTAAAAATTCCGTTTATCTTATCAAACATGAATCGACGATATTATATATGCGCCGACATATTTATTTTCATATCATTCGAGACATATTGGCGTATTCACAGAATGTCTTTGTTTTTTGTGTTAGTTCTTCTTTTCAAAGAAGTTTCGAGCGCGGTAAGTAATTCTTTTTGTTTTGAACGTAAGTAAGTAAGTTGGGTTTTCAAGTTCGTTTCTATTCTCTCATGAATCAAAACTTTACTGTTATGTTATAGTAAAATAACATAAATCAAAATTTTATTGCTACGTTTTAGTGTTGGAAAGATGCTTTTGATAGCCCGCCTAAAACCAATGAAACTATGTGTACAGGTGAATTAAAGCGTTTTCAGTTTGTTTTGCTGTGCAAGCTGTCGTGAAGTATAGTTAAACTCAGAAAACGTTGAGCTCCAAGCGGGACTCGAACCCAAAACCTTTCGAGTTGAGTCCCATTTGAAGTGCTGAGTCAGCTTCTGAGTGTAACTATACTTACGGCAGCATGTCCAGCAAAAACAACTGAAACTTTAGCAACTTCAAACTGAAAACACTATATATACTATAACGTATAGGTGAATTAAACCCTGTTTACACGGCCAAAATTTAAGCGGGATCTGAGCAACACTGATTTTAAGCGGGCTTAAAATGTCCGTGTAAACAGATCGGCGTAAATTAATCGCGATTAGTTTGCACCACCTCACGGAGGTGGATGAAACTGAGCACGATCAGTTAATCGCGCTAACTTGGCCGTGTAAACGCAACAGGATTGAAAAACGCTTGCTATTAATACGGTGTTATTAATACGATAAAAATGCATTTTTCTGCCTTGCTGTAGAAGCTTCCATCTCGCTATTCTTTGTTCCATTGTTTCTTTCAATCTTTCTCTTAGCTATTACTGTTTTTCGTGTACCGATGTCTTCCGTTGTTCTTTGACGCACGCTACCCGTACGAAGCTTCCAAAACCAAAAATATAGCTCGTTCGCCATGTTGAATAATGGTGTACGTGTTTTAGTAAGGGATTATTAATGACCGTGTAAACGCACCAAGGTGGCGCGTTTTAAGCACGCTTAACTTAAATTTTGCATGGTAGTGTAAACATGCATGGCTTAAGTCACTAAATTGAAAGTTTAACTCTCGATTTCTCTATCTATCCAATTCCCAAGTCTTAGTTATGTATTTTACTCTGGTTAACGCCAAACGATTTTACTAGTCACAAGACATTAGTCCATCGACGGGAAAGGGTTAACAAGATTACAAGAATAAGTTGAAAAATCTTCTGCATTTGACTTTCAAGTCTTATTTTACTTGTCACAGGGAAAATCCACCAATTGGGGGAAGAGTTATTATTCCCGAAGATTTGTATACTATAACATTTTATATTTTCATTGCTAATTCCTTTTTTAAGTTGAGCAGGTTGGTTTTTAATATATATATATATATATATATATATATATATATATATATATATATATATATACTCTATGCAAGGGTGCCGTTGCAAAACTGACTCCGAATAATAGCTATATGATGGGCACGTTTGAAAGAAAGGTTTGTTAAACTGGAGAAATTATTTGTTATCGCACACCTGCTTGCATCGATAAAATGCAAATAGTTTCGGTATCATTACGCATTAGAAATTTATAGTTTAAATGAATACATATAATTTGAACCAAATGCATATATATAGCTAAATAACTGCTTAAAGAAACATATATATTATATAAAATATAGCCGGTTTTTATTGATGTTTCCGCTACTAATATCGATAAATAATTTAAGTTACTGCACGTAGACCTTAATTCGGAGTTACCTTTTAGAAGAAAAAAACAATCAGTATAGCACCACATGTATTAATTAAAAATATGTACACTTATGTTTTATTAAAAAAAGGGGGGGGGGGAATTCACACTCGCTTTTCAGGCTGGAACATTACACTTCCATGACTTCAAAAAGCTAAAGCGTCGCGTTGGTTCAAAATTTTGCAATCGTTTACACAAGATTTCAGTTGAAACCGTCTGTTTTCAAAACGTGTCTGGGGTTTTCAATGTCCCAAATATTTAAAGAGTTATCGCGATTTTACTTCCCCTACCGAGGCGGCTTGTGCTCGCTAAAGCCGGTTTTCCACTAGGCGACTATTTTCGCGCGAAGCGACTTTTCTTTTTTTTTTGTCTCATGAGCTCTGAGCCGGAACTAATCAGAAATCTATTGAATTCGAACAAAAGAAAGTCGCTTCACGAGGAAAATAGGATCGCCTAGTGGAAAACCGGTTTAAAAGTCACAGAGATAAGCAGAATAGGCTTTTACAATCGGAAAAGAAAGACAATATCAAAATTTCCAAACACACTTACCAAAGATACATATACTTATATACCAAGGCATCAATATATCGAAATATGGTAAGGTTGGATATACAGTGCCGAAACAAGGAACGTAGAAGTCTAACGTTTCAAGCGAAGGCTCTTTCGATTTGTACTTCAACACTACCTACGCAGCACACAACTTTGACATCAATATATTGGGCTCCCATTTCGCCGTGTAAACAGGCGGAACCGTACTAATTCGAGACCGGTTCCAAATTTTTCTTCCATGTAAACAGGCGGAACCGTACGAATTCGAGACCGATGTCGAATTCGACCGGTACACTCGTAGCCTAAGTCTGGGGCAGAAAGTAACGTCAGCTTTCAGTCCCCCTACAAACTTTTCCGTACGCGGTGAAAGATAATACACAGCTGAGCTAGGGGACTGAATCCGACGTGATACGCAAAAATCCCCGCTATTTTTCTCTCGTCTTGGGTTCAAAAATTGCTTTTTTCTCGCAAGGCGGGAGGAAAATAGCGTCTGCTATAGTAAGTTATCTATATTAAAACTGATATGTTTGTAATTAAAACTTGTATTGATGTATTCATTTTACAAGTGTACACGGCTCCAAAAAGCCGAACAAATATTTGTAATTGTGATTCCGTGTTTAGATAAAAAAATTATTATACGCATGACAAAATGACTACATTCTGATTGGTTGAGTAGTACAATTATTTTATTAATTGTACTGCAGCACATTTTATAAAAATAGAGAAGGCCCTGGGAACGATCTTGACAATAAAATTCAAAATGGCGGCCAATTCCGCAATAGAAAGTTTTCACATTTCCAACGATTTGTCGGGTACACTATCAACTAAAAATTCCATGTAAATATTTTGAAATGAGTACAGAGAACACTCAGAGTGAAAATGTTTCTTGTCAAGTAATGAAACAAGATGTTTTTAAAGGCGAAGCGTACGTGTCGTAGTTTTGCCATGCATATAATAAATGAGTAATCATATGATTTTGCTCATACAATTAAGGATATACACTACTCGTGATATGTGAAAATTATGCCAATTTTGGCAAAATTTTCAAATATCATGTACTTGTAGTGTAAATCCTTAATTGTACTCGCTATCATATTTGTAATTGTGATTCCGTGTTTAGATAAAAATTTATTAATGATGTTTTTTCGTGGTAATTAAGCTTTAAAATTGCTTTGAAAAACACACTTACCTTAGTATTAAAATGATACAATGTTGAAAAGCTTTTAGGGGGCGATTACATGGACCGGGCTGGCCCGGTTAACCGGGCTAGCTCGGTTAACCGGGCTAGCCCGCTTTATATATAAAACGCATGTTGTTTTAACATTTCGATTACATGGCAAGCGGGCTAGCCCGGTTTGCCGGGATCCCGGTTGTCGCAACCGGGCTATAGCCCGGTTAACCGGGGATGAAAATGTCCATGTAATCGTTTTCGACCCGGCAAACCGGGCTGAAAAACTGTTGAACTCGCTTCGATACGCGTTCGTTTGCTTGACTGTGTGAATAAATAGTGCTGAAAGAAACTGAAATAGAACATCAACGTTGTTTGTGTGTTTCGTGATCAAAGCGAAGATTTAATAAATTAATTAGTCTTCGTGAAGACGCTTTCCTGGGTTAGCTAAGACTTTAACAATCTTTTTATTAACGATGGGCTTACAAAATAAATAATAGACTAATTAGTGTAAAACTGAAGTAAAACTAACGTAACCTTGCCCTTGTTTACTTCATAATTGCGAATTTCGGCCTGAAATCATCCCGGCTTACCGGGCTAGCCGCTCCATGTAATCGTTTCGTAAACTCATCCCGGTTAACCGGGCTAGCTCGGTTAACCGGGCCAGCCCAGTCCATGTAATCGCCCCCTTAGAAGGACTGTTGAAAACATAGTAGATTAAGACTAAAAGCAAAAGTAGAATAAAAAGATTAAAAAGAAATGCATCGTGCTTCTTCAGAATTTCAAAACTGATACGGCAACCGTGCTTTAATGAAATTAAAGTACGGCTATTAAAGAATGGCTGAGCGTTGCCATGATGTAACATGACATAGTGTTACGGGCCACAATTACTCAATCAGAACTTCCAAAATACATCAGTGTACAAAAATCGAATATTAAAAGTATATATTGCACAGGGATGACTGGAGTTTCTAAAAGAAAGAAAGAAACAAAGGAACAAAGAATAGCGAGATGGAAGCTTCTACAGCAGGGCAAAAAACCCACATTTTATCGTATTAATAACACCGTATTAATAGCAAGCGTTTTTCAATCCCGTTTACACGGCCAAGTTAAGCGCGATTGACTGATCGTGCTCAGTTTAATCCACCTCCTTGAGGTGGTGCAAACTAATCGCGATTAATTTACGCCGATCTGTTTACACGGACATTTTAAGCACGCTTAAAGTCAGATGTGGCTCAGATCCCGCTTAAATTTTGGCCGTGTAAACAGGGCTAAGACTACGTTTACACTAGAGCAAAAGTTTCCGGATTCGTAAATGTTTCCGGATTCACTTCGTACCGAGCATTCGGATTCGTTAGGCGTTTACACTACAACAGTATTCGCAGATTCGGCCCTTTACACTAAACTCGGAATTCCTTTAATTCAGTTAATATATGTTGACCATGTTGGTTCCACCGCAACCTCACATGACTACGAGCGGAAGAGCATCCGAATTCATCGGAATAACCGTTCACACTACGTATTGTCTAGGATTCAAAAGTATTCGGATACGAAGTTTCTACATTTCAGTTTTCCCGATTCGAAATCTCCGGATACGTGATCAAACCGTAAAGTTTTTATTCCGGATTCATTCTTTTGTGTGTAAACGGCAAAACGAATCCGGTACTAAAACTTTCCAGATTCGTCACGAATCCGAAAAATTTTGCTCTAGTGTAAACGGGGTCTAAAACACATGCATTTTTTTTTTCTTTTTTAACTTTCAAGTGTACGCTAAACTGATAATAGTATTCTTGGTTAGTTTCAGAAATTGCAGCTTGATGTTAGTAATAATTGTCAGTTGTTTGCTGTACAAGCTGTGTTAGTCAGTAATACTCAGAAAAACTCTGAACTCTAAGCGGGACTCGAACCCACAACCTTCTGAATGCTAGCCAGACGCTCTAACCATTGAGCCACTAGAACTCAGGTAGCAGAGCAAGGTTATTTAAGGTATTTATACCTTAGACTGTGCCCAGTCCTCCAGAAACGAGTTTTAACCGCTCGGTTACAAGTACTTGTTGGTCTATACAAGTCGCGTTGTAACAGTAAGTTTCCAGTTAAACACCGCTTAGAGCTCAGAGTTTTTCTGAGTATTACTAACACAGCTTGTACAGCAAACAACTGACAATTAATAGTATTCTTATTTCATTCTCTAGCTCTTATAGTTAAACTTTGTAGTATCCAGTATCCGGTAAATAACTATCCCGTTAAATCTGGTATCCGATAAAGTAGTTTCCGGCATTTCTCTACATCACAAGATGTGTGGCAGATACATTCCGATTAAAAAAATCAGTTTGTTGCATAGGCACTTTAAGGTGAAGTAGTACGGGCAACAAATTGCTGCACCACTGTTTCGTTGCAAGTCGTATAGCGTTGTTGCACGTATTACTACCCATCTTAAACATTGTCACGCAACAATCATTCATTTTGTTGCAAGTTGAATCAGCATGTTGCGGCAAGTTGAACTGGAGTCTACTTTTTTCAACAAATTTCTTCAACTTGCAACAAGGTGGGTAGTAATACGTGTAACAACGCTTTTCAACTTGCAACGAAACAATGTTGTGTTGAAAGTTAAAGAAAAAGGTTGCCCGCATTACCTCGTCTTTTAAATAATAATATAAATACCTGACAATATTCCCTGGTGCAATTTTATGCTTCAGTCGAAGTCTGCAGTTCTATTGTGGTTAACATCGACCAACAACTGACCATCAACAGTGACGCAGGCACAGTGATATTGTGCGGGAAGACAGACAACAGCTGCACCCTAATGGCAAAGAATGGCACAGTCAGTACTAATGACAAAACCTTACCAACACAATTTACATACTGTGGAGATGTAAAAATATACGGTATCCTCCAGCTGGTTGGGCGACGGACCGTTTCGATCAAAAGTTGTGATGGTGACATCGTGATTAATTCCACGAATGCAGTGCACGTGTATTGTACAGACGATAAGGGATCAAGAAAGAATTGCCTAGGAACGAAGACATGCGCAGATCTTAGATTGAAAAGAATCGATGGTACGTTTTTATGAAATTCATGTTTGCATGACGATGTATTATAAAATAATTACTTTTCCAACAACTCTAGTCAATTACGGACTCAAGTCAACTCGGTTTACGACTCAAGTCTTTTACGAAAAATGACTCGACTCCACTAACTGACCCTAAATATGACGCGACGACTCGACTTGCGACTCAAAACCCATGTAACTCGACTGCTGACGAGACACCCAAATGACTCGGTTCGTGATTCAACACTCAAGTGATTCAACTCAACTCGTGACTCGACACCCGAGTAACTCGGTTCGTGACTAAACCCGAGTGATTCGGCACCCGACTGACTCGACGAGACACCCAAGTGACTCGAGACCCGAGTGACTCGACACCCCAGTGACACGCACTAACTTCACTCATGCGTATCAAGTCATTTCCAAGTCAAACCGTGTTTACACTGTACATGAATCAGATTGGAGACATTCAAGTCGATCCTTGCTTGAATCACAAGTCAATCCACTCCACTGCGTGGAGCCATTCGTTCCGATCAGATCGAAAACTTTCAATCTTTTTTCATGTAAACACAACAAGGAGAAACATGCGAGATTTGACTCGAACACTCAATCCGCTTCTTGTAAACAGGGCCTAACTCGACTTGTAACTTGACACCCAAGTGACTCGTTTCGACAAGACGCACACCCGAGTGACTCTATATCCGAGTGACTCAACGAGACACCCAAGTGACTCAACTTGTGTGTGACTCGACACTCGAATGACGACAGGGCGAAACATTTATATAGTTTGACTTGACCGGTCACTCGAAAGTCGAGTGACTCGACTCAAGAAGGCTCCCAAGTTACCCGACTTGTGACTGGACACTCGAATGACTCGACGAGACACTTAAATGGCTTGACTTGATTCGTTACTTGATACTCGAATGACCCGACGCAACGAAACTCCCAAGTCGACTTGTGACTGGACACTCGAATGACTCAACGAGACACTTAAATGATTTGCTTTGACTCGTTACTCGAAACTCGAGACTCGACTCAACGACACTACCAAGTTATCCGGCTTGTGATTCGACACTCGAATGACAGGGCGATCGAAACTCAAGTACTCAACTGACTCGGCTCAATTACTCGACTTATGACTGGACACTCGAATGACTCGAGACACTCAAATAGCTTGACTTGATTCGTTACTTGATACTCGAATGACTCGATGCAACGAAACTCAGTCCCAAGTCGACTTGTGACTGGACACTTAAATGATTTGCTTTGGCTCGTTACTCGAAACTCGAGAGACTCGACTCGACGACACTCCCAAGTTATCCGACTTCTGATTCGACACTGGAATGACAAGGCGATCGAAGCACTTAAATAGCTTGACTTGGCTCGTCATTCGAAACTCAAGTACTCAACTGACTCGGCTCAATTACTCGACTTATGACTGGACACTCGAATGACTCGAGACACTCAAATAGCTTGACTTGATTCGTTACTTGATACTCGAATGACTCGACTCGACGATACACCGAAGTGACACGACACACGTTTCCTTTTATTTTGCTGATCTTTCAAGCTGTTCACTCAGGCTTTCGTCAGAGCCGATATGTCTCAGAATACCGTTAGGTCGTTGACTTGAGTCATAAACTAAACTAAGCTAATCTTATTTAAACCGGATAGCTTTATGAGTTATATCTAACTGTTCTCTCTAGAGGTCCAGTAAGGGCCATCCCTTATTGATCCAGTGTTACTACAAGAGAAAACCGGAGTACCCAGGGAAAACCTGTGGTGTTTGGTAGAGTCAAACTGGAAGCACTCTTCTCACATGCGGCCAAGATGATGAAATTTTAATCAGATAATTGAACTGAGCAGGTATCGAACCCTGGTCGCAGAGGTGAAAGGCAAGTGCACTAACCACTATGCCACCAAATATGCGTTGATATGTGCTGACCAATGGTTTTCTTCACTTTAGATCTAAAAAAGTACCTCGTACTGCACTATAGCTTTCAGAACGTGACAGGCAAGACAGTCATTGACGAATCAGGGCATGGAAACAATGCTGATATGCTAAATGTATCAACTCATGCTCTCAACAATACAAAATGCGCCCCCCGAGGAATGGTGTTCAGCACAGAATCTCTCAACATCAGATTAAACAAGGAATGGCTAAATACAAGTCACCTTACAAGTACAAATTTTGATCTGACTATGGCGGTTTGGGTTTGGATACCAGAGGTAAAATTACTTTAGTGGGGTTTTTTTTAGTATTTAATGCAATAAAAAATTCAGCTCTTCCATATCGCACTGTTTTGATATGCAAATGATCTCTTAAAACATAACCACTTGTAAGTTCTACATGTTTGGTGCTGTGGGAAAAAGTAACACACTTTCTTCGAATTAATTTAGTTTGATAATAGCAACGAGATACATTAAGGGTTAAGCAATGGTCACGAGTGTGATAAAGGATTTATGAGGACCTGAGTGAACGTAAAGCTTCACGAGCTATGTTAAATTCCTATGTTAGTAGTGTTTTCAGCGTGACCTGGTTAAGTTTTTTCGTTTGTTGTTGCTGTACAAGCTGTCGTTAGTTAAACTCAGATAAAAACTCTGACAACAGCGACAGCTTGTATAGCAAAAACAAAAACGAAAAAACTTTACCAACCTCAAGCTGAAAACACTAATAATAACATACAAAAACATTTACTGAAAATAAGCTGACACAATGTCTTGTAGCCAAACAGGTACTAGTAACACGCACGGTTTGACTAGTTCCCAGGTGTGGGCTGGTGTCAGAAACAACTGAACGTCGGTTCCAGTGATTCGGTGGTTAGAGCGTCCGACTGACATTCGGAAGGTTGTGGGTTCAAGTCCCGTCTGGAGCTCAGAGTTTTTCTCTTGGTTTAACTTACAACAGCTTGTACAGCAAAAACAAACGAAAAAACGTCATGTTAAATTCTTTATCACACGGGTGAATATTGATGAGCTATCTTATCTGCTCGACTCTTCTGCAATAACTTTTCTTTTTATTTAATTTACCGAGAAAAAGCCCCCCAAAAACTAGCCAATTAGAGAAAAATATTTGGTCATGTGTGTGAGTTTTGAAACCCGGTAAAGGTCGCGCAAACTGAATTTATAATAAAGAAATCAGATAATAAACGGCACAAACAAAGAACCGTTTGATTACAACATTTCTTAATTATAAATTCAACGTGAAACCACTGTCTAATCTAACATGCACCAATATCACCAAGTCCATCTACTATATAATTGACGATTGAGAAGCTATTTCGTGTATCGTGTTTTACCAGGGGTTGCATGCACTCCAGAACAACAAAAATCACTCAGCCTATTATACCTTGTAATTTTCAATGTTCTCTCGTGTTTGTAAAACATTTGAAAACAATGGAAATTACTCGGTTAACAGCCTCGTGATTTTCATTGTCCTCTCGCGTTTGTAACCCCTGGTAAAACACTCCCACTAGTTTATGAAATATTAAAATACTCATTAATAATTCATGACGAAAACACAAAAGAACTCAATACCGTAGCAGTGGTTGTAAATCGGATACAGCATCGTCCTGATTTACATAAACTTTAGCTTCGATTTTCTCGGATGACTTAGATGCATTTGTATTTTAAGAAAGATACAGCATTCGCAGCCGAGCTGTATCTGATTTACTACGGCTCGCTTGCAGCTCGCCTTGTAAATCAGATACAGCTCGGCTGCTCATGCTGTATCTATTACTTACTTTTCCGATAAGTCATGCATTATATGCACATGTGACGTTATTATTATTCTAATTTAATTGTTGTGTGTAAATATGCACTTTCTCATACTTTATTTATGATAATATTGAAACATGATCTCCCTCGATGAGCTTTTTTTAGCTCTTGGAGAAACTGTTTTTATTTTGAAATATGTTTAAATAAAAAAAATATGTTTTGTTTGCATATCAAACAATGTAAAATATCTCAACAACGAAGCAAGGAAACCAAAAACTGTAAAAGACGTTACTTTGTCAATTTAAGTGTTCTTTTAAGGTAGCTCCATACAGTTTCTTGAAAAATGGAAAATACAAGTTTGAGAGTCCAAAACACGTGTATAAATAATTCGGAAAAAGAATAAAACTAAATGTTATGCATAGTTAAACATTCTGACAATCAAAAACTGTTACCAAAAAAATAGCAACAGTTGTTGCTATGGCTACAATGCCGTTTCAAAATTGTTGCCAATTATCTTTCAAAGTAATTTAATTCGAAAAAAACTTTGGTAACCCCCAATTTTTTTTTCATTAAAAATTTTCTTGAAGTATGAGTAAGCAATAGGCCAATTTTAAAAAAATTCTGTAGAAGGAATAATTCTTTCCCGAGAAAATCATGTTTGTTAATTTTTAAAAAATTTGGATCTACAGAATTTTTTTAAAATCGGCTTATTGATTACTCATACTTCAAGAAAAGTTTTAATGAAAAAAAAATGAGGGTCACCAAAGTTTTTTCCGAAGTAAATTAGTTTGAAGGGTAATTGGCAGCCATTTTGAAACGTCATTGTTGCCATAGCAACAACTGTTGCTATTTATTTGGTAACAGTTTTTGATTGTCAGACTGTCTAACTATGCATAACATTTAGTTTTATTATTTTTCCGAATTGTTTATACACGTGTTTTGGACTCTCAAACTTGTTTTAACCATTTTTCAAGAAACTGTATGGAGCCACCTTAAATAAGACAGGCCTAAATCTTCGGTTCATAGCCTCCGTTGCAGACATTTTATGTATAATTCCCTCCCCTTCCAGAAAATCGCATAAAACGTCTGCAACGGAAGGCATACGTCGATCTACCCAACGTTTGTTACATTCTCGCCTTTTGTTATTGAAGGTAAAGCGTCACCAGTCAATTTTCACCAGCTTTTACAACAAGACGAAACGTGATCGTGAAAGTCAACTGTTTCATTTTGGGATACGTAAAAATGGCAGCGTGCGTTGGTTTATGGCCAACACCGATATTCCAGGATCTAAAACGAAACTGTTTAACGTTGTGGTTAAACGCCCAACTCTGAAGACGAGGCAATGGCACCATGTGGCGGTCACCTACACGTATTCAAAAGGTTTCTCAAACCTAAAGTTAATTTAAATTAACGATTTTGTCATGATGACAAAGTTAAATTAGAGAAACATCTTATAACCATGGTAAACAGTATCGGTCTCAATGTTGCATTTTATATAGGTAGAAACACTGGCAGGATCTATATCAATGGCACCGTACGCCAGCTTTATGCTAGATACGGACGTTTGCCAAAAAACATGCCAAATCGAATCGGATGGTCTCCCAAAATTGGAAGCATCGAAGGCGATAAACATTTCGTTGGAATCATGAATGATTTCTTCATATTTAACAAAGCGCTGAATACTACAGAACTAAGAGCACTGATGAAATTGGATCAAACAGGTTCGAAAAACAGATCAGTTGTGGTAGTCTTACTTATAGTGCCGATCACGTGTTTTGGATATCATCGGTATAATCATCATCGTTGTAGTAGTAATAGCAGTAGTCTGCATATTTGGTATTATCATTCACCAGTAGCAGCAATGTCATCACCATCAATTCACCAACAGCAACAACAGCAGTATTATCAATTATCGTCACCATCCTCGTCGTCATCAGCAGCAGCATTAGCAATTAACATCAACATCCTCGTCGTCATTGGCAGCATTATCATCAATTCATCATTCAATATCAGCAGTAGCAGCAGCATCATCGCCATCCTCAATATCATCATAAGCAGCAGCAGCATCACTATCTTCAATATCATTAGCAGCATCATCACCATCTTCAACATAATCATCATCAGCAGCATCATCACCATCGTCAATATCAGCAGCAGCAGCATCACCATCCTCCTCAATATCAGCAGCAGCAGCATCATCACCATTCTCAATATCATCAGCAGCATCATCATCACTATCCTTAATATCAGCAGCAGCATCACCATCCTCAATATCATCAGCAGCATCATCATCACTATCCTTAATATCAGCAGCAGCATCACCATCCTCAATATCATCAGCAGCATCATCATCACTATCCTTAATATCAGCAGCAGCATCACCATCCTCAATATCATCAGCAGCAGCAGCATCACCACCTTCAATATCATCAGTATCAGCAGTAGCATCATCACCATCTTAAATATCAGCAGCAGCAGCATCACCATCCTCAATATCAACAGCAGCAGCATCATCCCCATCCTCAATATCATCAGCAGCAGCATCATCACCATCTTCAATATCATCATCAGCTGCATCATCCCCATCCTCAATATCAGCAGCAGCAGCATCATCACCATCTTCAATATCATCATCAGCAGCATCATCATCTCCATCCTCAATATCAGCAGCAGCAGCATCATCACCATCTTCAATATCATCATTAGCAGTATCATCATCACCATCTTCAATGTCATCATCAGCATCTTCAATATCATCAGCATCAGCATCATCACCATCCTCAATATCATCATCAGCAGCATCATCATCACCATCCTCAATATCATCAGCAGCAGCATCATCATCACCATCCTCAATATCATCATCAGCAGCATCGCCACCATCTTCAATATCATCAGCATCAGCAGCATCACCATCTTCAATATTATCAGCATCAGCAGCAGCATCATCACCATCTTCAATATCATCAGCAGCAGCATCATCACCATCTTCAATATCATCAACAGCAGCATCATCATCACCATCCTCAATATCATCAGCAGCAGCATCATCACCATCTTCAATATCATCAGCAGCAGCATCATCATCATCTTCAATATCATCATCAGCAGCATCATCATCATCACTATCCTTAATATCATCATCATCAGCAGCATCACCACCACCATCCTCAATATCATCATCAGCATCATCACCATCCTTAATATCAGCAGCAGCAGCATCATCACCATCTTCAATATCAGCAGCAGCATCATCACCATCCTCAATATCATCATCAGCATCATCACCATCCTTAATATCATCAGCAGCAGCATCATCACCATCTTCAATATCATCATCAGCAGCAGCAGCATCATCACCATCTTCAACATCATCAGCAGCATCATCACCATCTTCAATATCATCAGCAGCAGCAGCAGCAGCATCATCATCTTCAATATCATCATCAGCAGCATCATCACCATCCTCAATATCAGCAGCAGCAGCAGCATCATCACCATCCTCAATATCATGATCATTATCATCACCATCCTTAATATCATCATCATCAGCATCATCACCATTTTCAATATCATCATCAGCAGCAGTAGCATCATCACCATCTTCAATATCATCATCAGCAGCAGCATCACCATCTTCAATATCATCATCAGCAGCAGCATCATCACCATCCTCAATATCATCAGCAGCATCATCATCATCACTATCCTTAATATCATCAGCAGCAGCATCATCACCATCTTCAATATCATCATCAGCAGCAGCATCATCACCATCCTCAATATCATCAGCAGCAGCATCATCACCATCTTCAATATCATTATCATCAGCAGCAGCAGCAGCAGCAGCAGCCAGCAGCAGCATCACCATCTTCATCATCACCATCCTCAATATCATCAGCAGTAGCATCATCACCATCTTCAATATCATCATCAGCAGCAGCAGCATCACCATCCTCAATATCATCAGCAGCATCATCATCACTATCCTTAATATCATCAGCAGCAGCATCATCACCATCCTCAATATCAGCAGCAGCAGCATCATCATCACCATCCTCAATAT
>OZ036009.1:6470819-6613319 GCA_964035015.1 Corallium rubrum
AAAAATCGCCAATGTTGGACTGGCTGAACAGCGAATGGAAGAAGTAAATACAACTGTACTGTTATTTTTAAGACAACATTACTTAGTGTGGTGTGGTGTGGTGTGACAGAGTATTACTCTGTGTGCTGTGGTGTGCTTTGGTGTGCTGTAGTGAGCTGTTGTGTGCTGCCAGGTGCTGTGTTGAACTGTGCTGTGGCAAGCTGCGGTGTGCTGTGGTGCACTGAGGTATACTATTGTGTGGTGTAGTGTAATGTGTTGTGATGTATTATATTCTTCGTTTTCCGCTGTACTTTCCTGTGTGCTTTGAATTGCTATGTTGTGCTATCCATGTTGAGTTTTTCCAGTAGTGGTGTGGTGTGGCGTAGTGTGGTGTGCTGTGTTGTGGTATGGTATGGTACGGTACGGTACAGTACGGTACGGTACGGTACGGTACGGTATGGTATGGTATGGTATGGTATGGTATGGTATGGTATGGTATGGTGTGGTATGGTATGGTATGGTATGGTGTGGTACCGCGCAGCGCAATTCGATGGCCAAAATACAATCAATATCTAATATGTGACAATGCATATGCATGCAGCTCAATTTCAGTTTCCTACTTATAACTAATTCACTCCACAACATTCACTATAATCTGCAATTTAATTACATGCAGGTTGCTGATGATTTCTACAACACAGTTAACAACCTTTTGAATGCCAATGAAACGATGCTACTCATCTGCCGGATTAAAACAAACAGGTATAATTTGGTGGAACTCTTTTTTTCAGTGATAGATAAGCAACTGGACCTTCACTATTTGTTTATTTGTTGTTTTATTTTTTTATTCATTCATTCATTCATTCGTTCGTTCGTTCGTTCGTTCGTTCGTTCGTTCGTTCGTTCGTTCGTTCGTTCGTTCGTTCGTTCGTTCGTTCGTTCGTTCGTTCGTTCGTTCGTTCGTTCGTTCGTTCGTTCGTTCGTTCGTTCGTTCGTTCGTTCGTTCGTTCGTTCGTTCGTTCGTTCGTTCGTTCGTTCGTTCGTTCCTTCGTTCCTTCCTTCCTTCCTTCCTTCCTTCCTTCCTTCCTTCCTTCCTTCCTTCCTTCCTTCCTTCCTTCCTTCCTTCCTTCCTTCCTTCCTTCCCTTCCTTCGTTCCTTCCTTCGTTCGTTCCTTCCTTCCTTCCTTCCTTCCTTCCTTCCTTCCTTCCTTCCTTCCTTCCTTCCTTCCTTCCTTCCTTCCTTCCTTCCTTCCTTCCTTCCTTCCTTCCTTCCTTCTTAATCATTTATTTAATAATTTATTTAATCATTCATTTATTTATTTATTTATTTATTTATTTATTTATTTATTTATTTATTTGCTTGTTTGCTTGCTTGTTCGTTCGTTCGTTCGTTCGTTCGTTCGTTCGTTCGTTCGTTCGTTCGTTCGTTCGTTCGTTCGTTCGTTCGTTCGTTCGTTCGTTCGTTCGTTCGTTCGTTCGTTCGTTCGTTCGTTCCTTCCTTCCTTCCTTCCTTCCTTCCTTCCTTCCTTCCTTCCTTCCTTCCTTCCTTCCTTCCTTCCTTCCTTCCTTCCTTCCTTCCTTCTTAATCATTTATTTAATAATTTATTTAATCATTCATTTATTTATTTATTTATTTGCTTGTTTGTTTGCTTGCTTGCTTGTTCGTTCGTTCGTTCGTTCGTTCGTTCGTTCGTTCGTTCGTTCGTTCGTTCGTTCGTTCGTTCGTTCGTTCGTTCGTTCGTTCGTTCGTTCGTTCGTTCGTTCGTTCGTTCGTTCGTTCGTTCGTTCGTTCGTTCGTTCGTTCGTTCGTTCGTTCCTTCCTTCCTTCCTTCCTTCCTTCCTTCCTTCCTTCCTTCCTTCCTTCCTTCCTTCTTAATCATTTATTTAATAATTTATTTAATCATTCATTTATTTATTTATTTATTTATTTATTTGCTTGTTTGTTTGCTTGCTTGCTTGTTCGTTCGTTCGTTCGTTCGTTCGTTCGTTCGTTCGTTCGTTCGTTCGTTCGTTCGTTCGTTCGTTCGTTCGTTCGTTCGTTCGTTCGTTCGTTCGTTCGTTCGTTCGTTCGTTCGTTCGTTCGTTCGTTCGTTCGTTCGTTCGTTCGTTCGTTCGTTCGTTCGTTCGTTCGTTCGTTCGTTCGTTCGTTCGTTCGTTCGTTCGTTCGTTCGTTCGTTCGTTCGTTCGTTCGTTCGTTCGTTATTTATTTATTTATTTATTTATTTATTTATTTATTTATTTATTTATTTATTCATTTATTCAATTTATTTATTTATTTATTTATTTATTTATTTATTTATTTATTTATTTATTTATTTATTTATTTATTTATTTATTTATTTATTTATTTATTTATTTATTTATTACGGTTTTACGCAATATCGTTCGAACTAACAACGTCGCGTCCTCCTCTTTTCAGAATTATCAAGACCATAAAAAATTTCTCAGAAAAGCGTGCGTTTCCAGACGAGGACCATCCTAGTTATACTAATCTAACAAATCTCGCCATTTCTTTATGGGCTGTAAAATCCAGAAAAACAGCTTTCTCGACAGTGTTTGCGAAACGTGGTAATGGCGGCGAATCTGCAGCTAGCAGAAATTCGCACGCAAAGACGTTCAGCGTGTCGTTCAGAGTACCGAATGCGGTGCTTAACTATCCAGTGGGAAAAAAGATGAAGGTACTTTTCATCTTGTACCGAAGAACTGGGCTTTTTAAGACACGCGGCCAAAACAGGGCGAAAGCAAGGATCAAAAGTGATCAGGTCATCGCGGTATCTGTCCCGGACGAAAGAATTGCGAATGTTGATGAAGCTATTATCATTCGTTATCCAGTTTCAAAACAAGTCAATGTCAGTAATGGGCTGTGCGTGTTCTGGGATTTTCAAGCTAATCAACGTCGTGGAGATTGGGCAACGACCGGCTGCAAATTTCTGAGAAACGAAAGAGATGGATACGATGAATGTCATTGTAATCACGCAACTAACTTTGCTATGTTACTGGTAAGAATTAATTGTGGGTGGCACACAAGCTGTTAGCGCGCTGCTTCTTATCGCTAACCAGTTAAGCTCGGTCGAATCGAATAGGGTTAGTATATACTCGCATGTGTGACCACCTTAAGGTCTTCGTTAAGGTTTTCAGAGTCATTTCTGTAAAGGGTTCTCAATTCGTCAGAATTTATGCCAGAAAAATAAAATAGATATCATTAGAAAGCTATGAAATTGTAGAACACAATGGTGTCTTTGATTTTGCAATAAACACAAACCGTTAATAGTTGCGAATTTTTTAATTAAAACCAGCGGGGCTTCACTCGGGGCGACTCAAGTAAAAAGCGTTTTATTTTGTTCAAAATCTTTTTTCTAGTTTGATTCCGAGATAAATTTCCAGCAAAACGGTGTCAGCGTTTTTTTTATTTATAGCCAACCTCGTCCCCAGGGCATTTTGCCTCCACGTTTGGGAGGTCGGCGAAAATGGCCCTGGCATCGGCTGGTCGATTCTATAATCGGATTGGCCGGTTTAAAAACTTGATTAATTCAGATACAGTGTAATTTATTCATCAAAATATGAATTGCAATAAATCCACTCTGCGAAGTTCATCCAAAGAATTGTAACGATAGCTTTGGTTAAAGTCAAGAACAACATTAGATATATGTTTCTTCCCGACATTTAAATGTATCCTGGATAATCGTGGGGGGTATCATGATGAATAATGCTAGCCAGTTGCATTTATGATAAAGGTTCACATGAGTGATTCGGCAGAGCGTTAAATATTTATTATTTATTATTCATGTATACGTATTATACAAAAACGAAACACAAAGACCGCATAAATTATCTTGCCAAAACACCCCAAAATTCTGGGTGTCACGTGACCAGCCGATGCCAGGGCCATTTTCGCCGACTCCCAACGTGGAGGCAAAATGCCCTGGGGACGAGGATGATTTATAGCCCGGTTTCGAATTTATGACTTATTTTGTCCGAATGTTGGTCGAAAAACAGCATTTTCAACTTTGATCGTCAATAAATTCGGCAAAACTCGACAAATCAAAAAACGCTGACACCGTTTTGCTGGACATTTATCTCGAAATCGAACTGCGAAAAAAGATTTTGAACAAAATAAAACGCTTTTTACTTGAGTCGCCCCAAGTGAAGCCCTCTGGTTTCAATTAAAAAATCACAATTATTAACGGTTTGTGTTTATCGCGAAACCAAAGGCACCATTGTATTCAACAAATTACTAGCTATCAATCGATATTTATTTAATTATTTTTATGGCATAAATTCTGACGAATTGAGAGCGCTTTGCAGAAATGAACCTGCAAACCTTATAACGAAGACCTTAAGCCTGGTTTCCATACTAATCACCACGATCTCCGTGATCGCTCAAAAATTAACTCGACGATCGCAACGATCAATAATCAATCAATCAATCAATCAATCAATCAATCAATCAATCAATCAATCAATCAATCAATAATCCTTATTTAAACACGGTATCACTTCATTAATACATGCCCTTCCAGTGAGCCGTGTACAATTTTTAAGAATAATTACAAATATAAAAAACCCAAAAAAAAACTCCAAAAAACCCAACAATTACAAATATATAGAGTACGTATAAATTATTTACAATCTTTTATAATAATACCTGATAACTATAATAACCTAACTACGATTTAAATATTTTTTAAAAGATCTCACATTGTCTTGACTTCTTATATCTCTCGATAGACTATTCCAGAGAACCGCTCCCTGATAATGAAAGCTGTTTTTGCCAGCTTCAGAATATGGTCTTGGGACATAAACATTATACTCTGAGTTTCTCAAGTTATGAGAATGTACAGAAGTTATGTTTTCAAACATGTTAGTTAAATAACTTGGTGCCCTGTTAATCATTATTTTATACATCATCAGAGCTAGTTGTTTCGATCTCCTCATTTCAAGATTATCCCATTTAAGCTCATCCAGCAACTCAGTAGATTGTCTGTTATAACTTGAAAAAGTAACTACTCTGGCAGCTCTGTTTTGTAACTTTTGAAGTGTATTGGAAAATCATGTCGCTGTTTCCATATGATCAATAAAGGCGGCCATGGTTGACCGCAACCATTGTTTTAATGGTAGGCTGGGATCATAGAAACAATAGACCTAGAATGCGTGCTCTGTCACGTGACAGGTGTCCAAATTAAATTTTATTTTGCCCTTATAGATCCGCCATTTTGAATTTTGCAAAGGGGTGGGATAAATATACAACAATGATCGCCTCTCAAAATAAAGAATTGGAGGACGTTTCATGGGGATAAATTGGATACATGCATGACAACAAATCAGCCACATACACAGCATAAAATAAAACAATTTGCAAGACACTTGCTTTATTAAACGTACTACAGACTATAAGTTCAAAATTATATTTCGATCAATTCACCACAATTACAAAAAGCAACAAAAAGATAGGCTCATACTAAACTTGAAACTCAGAAAAACGAAAAAGAAAAGAAACTAATCAAATACGTAATGGCAACTAGGAGAAAATCTTAAGAAAAACACGGATTTAAAATGTCAATATAAATAGATGTCGAAAAGACTGATGTATAAAAAGTATGACAGGTGCATAAACATATTTTATATTTCAAAAATCACAAGCTAGAAATCCCTATTAGATTGGATAAAAAAGAACAAAACACTTACTGTCTCCTGGATTAATCCTCCACCCACATTCAGTATAAATCACATACAGATGGGCAAGTGGGAATCATTCAAATATAATATAAAACAGTAAAAACACTAAAACCATTCGTATTAAAAGGCCGCTATCGTCGCCATTTCTACATCCAGAGTTTGATGTTCGAAATGTTTTGGCGAAGGTTATTGCACTTCACATGCCTATCATTAAATTCACTAATCCAGTAAATTTCCCGGCGTAAAAAACAAAGAAATTCAGTGCTAAAAAGCATCCATCGTCCACTCCACACCGGTCAAACGCGGCCGTGTCAAAAACTGTAAAAAGGTCCTAGGGCGAGTTCATTTTGCCCTTATAAATCCGCCATTTTGTGGCGACAATTTTTTGACTGACAAGAGATAGGAGCCCGCATTCTAGGTATATTATTTCTATGGCTGGGATGCATACTGATCGCCAAGATCGCTGAGATTGCAAAATCACCGTTTCCATATAAAACCCAACGATCGCCACGATCGCTGAGGCGCACATTCGAAACTTTTTTGGGGGGTGCTTTTCGTTCTGGGACCAACTTTTTTTATCAGTAGTGTCGAAGCTATGCACCTTCCCAGATCATTTGGATGCCCTGAAACACCATTTCCAGCACTCTCAGGCGAATATTTCGGTCAAAAGGCACGGTAAATTGATTGTCATTTTACGCTTTTTTTCCATGAAAAAAGAAGACTGAGCTACCTCCTCCACAGGCATTTATTTCCCAGCTTCTTTCTTTCATAAGGGGGTGCAAATAAATTAAAACTATCTGTGGAGGAGGTAGCGTACCGAGTTAAAGCTCGAGAAATCCCATACTACCTACTCAAATTAAATTTATCATGCTCGTATGAATCAACGTGGACGAATTAGGTTTAAAATTAAATATTTTAAAACTTTGTCAAAGTTATTTTGAATTTCCGTGAGCCAACACTATGGAATACAGCCCTAAAACAAGTACTTTCTCAGGTATATGGAAACAGACCTCTATCGGGATACGAAAAATCCCGATTGAAGACCAGATCTATAAAATCGGGATTTTTCTTCAGTATCGCGATCGAGGTCGCGTCGGGATTCGAGGTTTCGAAGCAAAATACCCGAGGAAATCGGAATGGTTGGATACTCTGGATCAGTCTATTTGATAAGTTGAACGACCATCTCTCCTTAAACTCATTTCCTCATGATCAAGTTCCCAAAACCATCACACCGGACGGTCGAGACGGACCGAAAAGGTAGTCGGATCGACAATTCGGGACCGACTTTTTCAACCGACTCTCAACTGTTGGGGAGCGGGGGGGTCACACACCCCTAATGTGCGCCCCTGTTCGTAGCGATCGTTGCGTCAGTGGTTTCCATGTGATCGCTACGATCGCTGTGATCGCCAAGTTCATTTTTGAGCGATCGTGGCGATCGTAGCGATTATATGGAAACCAGGCTTCAGGCCTGTGACAAACGGCGTATTTTTCATGCGCTGTATAAAACATGAGAATTAAGTTCATGAAAAATACGCCGTCTGTATACAATATGGTGATACATTTTCTATCCACAAGTCATGTTTGTAACATCGTTTCCAGACCTACGACTCGAGAACTGTAATTTATTCGACTTATTCAATACGACGAAAATACGCCGTATAACTCAACAGGAACAATTTCAGAATTTGGGTCGACTATAATAGGTATTTTATACGGCATGAAAAATACGTCGTTTGTCACAGGCCTTAGCTTCGTAAGAGTAGAGTTGTTGGTTCTCTCCTGTGCCTCAAGGTTCCATGTCATACAGTCAGGTCACCCCCAACAAAAATGTCGCTTATATATACTCCATTGAACTCTAAATAACCTGGAACGCTGACTCCATAAGACAGGCCCTATGGTTTTGGGTCGCTCCTGTTTATATTGCTTATTTGCCTTCCAAACTCTAACCTGGACAACGAAAATGTTAAGGAAAAGTTTATCGGTACTGCATTGGCATGTAAAGAGACTCCTGGTGCGATTTGTGACTCGGTAGCTTTACTTCAACGAACAAATTTGTTAGAATATTCAAGGCCCAAGCGACTTGGTTACTTAAAGAGTAGGTTAAATTACTACGCTAACTGCACAGCCTCTTTCAATCCTTCCATCGTAATATTATCTTTAAGCGGCGATGTACATCCGCAACCTGGTCCAGCTCAGCAAGACCATTGCACTGAAGTTAAATGCCTGTATATGAACGCAAGAAGTTTGATGAACAAGACTAATGAATTCCAAACATTAGCCGTCGATACAGATTGTATCTTCGTTGTTGAAACATGGTTAAAACCTCATATACTGAATTGTGAACTTTTGCCGGGACTCGATTTTACAATTCATAGGAGAGACAGAGAAAACCGAACAGGCGGGGGAGTTTTACTCGCAGTTAAAAATGTGATAACAAGTTTGCGAAGAAAGGACCTCGAGGGTGACGCTGAAATTCTTGCTTGTGAGCTAAGACCTAACTCTCGGCGCAAAATTCTTGCAATAGTATTTTACAGACCACCAGATACTGATGCTGAGTACCTAAAGGAATTAAAGAAATCCTTACGCCGTGCGTCTGAAGCACATTTCGATCAGATTTTATTGTGTGGTGATTTTAATTTGCCAAGCATAAATTGGACTACTGGTACGGCTAATTCTGGAGATGCTGTTCATAATTTGTTTGCCAAGCTACTTAAAGATCATTATATGTGGCAAATGGTCACTTTTCCCACAAGAAATAACAACACTTTGGACCTAATTATAACAAACGTTCCAGAAAAGGTATCGAAGGTTGAGGGGTTCGACGATATTATCTCTACCGACCACAAACTGATCAGTTTTGAATTAATTTTAAAGACTCCAAAAAAGCCTAAAACCAAACGTGTTGTTTACAACTTTAAGAATGCAGATTGGGATGGTCTTAATGAGACACTACGGCATATCCCCTGGGATGTATGCTTTGATTCTGATGATGTTGACTCGACCCTTACTAATTGGTGTGATGCGTTTACATCTGCAGTTGACGCACACATTCCTAAACACCAGATTAAGAATGTGCACGACCATCCATGGATTGACGCTGAACTTTTGTCTTTGTTACGTCAAAAGAATATCATTAGAAGGAAGGCAAACAAAACAGGCTTATCAAAGCACGCTACTAAATTTAAGAAACTTAGAAAATCGGTCAAGCAATTAATCTCTCAAAAGAAAAAAGAGCACGCACATAAGTTGAAGGAATCAATTATCGAAAACCCCAAACACTTTTGGTCGTTTGTAAAGTCATCTACAAGAGACAATGCCTCACCTCAGTTCCTTAGAGTTGACCAAGTGTTTTTTACTGACCGGACCACAAAAGCTAATATATTAAACCGCTTCTTTCACTCGGTTTTTTGCCATCAAGAGATGATTAGTCAACATTCATACACTGACTCGTCTGTTGAACGTTTGACTGAGATTGAATTAACAGTTTCTGAAGTGAAGGCAGTGATTAGAGGATTGGATCCTCATAAAGCATGTGGTCCGGATAATATTCCGGGGATGTTATTGATCAAGACAGTTGATGAAATAGCTCCATCATTATGTCGGCTTTTTAACCTCTCCTTGTCAAAGGGCTATGTTCCCTCAATCTGGAAACATGCAAACATTACACCTGTGTATAAGAAAGCTGATCCAACTTTGGCCATGAACTATAGACCAATTTCGCTGCTGTGTATTGTCTCAAAGGTCATGGAACGCTGCATTTTTAATCAATGTTTTCCCTTTCTTGCCCCACATATTCATAGCCTTCAACATGGATTTTTCACAGGACGATCTACTGTGACCCAGTTATTATCTGTATATCATGATATTTTGGATGCCCTGGCGAGTGGTAAGGAAGTGGATGCTATTCATTTGGATCTCTCGAAGGCATTTGATAAAGTGTCGCACCATCTACTAATAACCAAGCTCCGTAGTTATGGAATAACAGGATCTCTACTCCAATGGTTTGGCAGCTACCTTTATGGAAGATACCAGAGAGTTGTGTTGGAGGGAGAATGTTCAGACTGGTTGCCTGTAACTTCTGGAGTACCCCAGGGGTCTATTCTGGGCCCATTATTGTTTATTATATATATCAATGATATGCCGGAATACTTATCTGGAGTTTCCAAGCTAGCTCTCTTCGCTGATGACTCCAAACTGTATAATACACTGACATCTACAAGCTCTTGTGACATCCTTCAATCTGATCTCAATAGCTTATACAGCTGGAGTATGGATTGGGATATGACTTTTAATATCTCAAAATGTTTGATCATGAATATGTCCAGGAAACGATCACCACGTTATGCCACCTTGGACTACCATCTTGGGGGAGATAGTCTGCAAGTTGCTACTGTTACCAAAGATCTTGGAGTATCAATATCAAACGACCTCTCCTGGGCTGATCATATACACCAGATGTGTGCCAAAGCTAACAGAACTCTTGGCCTTATTAAACGAGTTTGTGGAAAAAGTATTGTGGAACAAGAGACACGGAAGATATTGTATATTATCTTAGTGAGATCGCAACTCGAATATGCTTCTAATTTGTGGTCTCCATATACGACTCAAAAACGTGCTCTAATTGAAAATGTGCAAAGAAGAGCAACCAAGTTTATTTTAAACTATTCCAGCCGAGATGTATCTTATAAGGATAGATTAGTAAAGTTGAAATTGCTTCCACTGGAATACAGAAGAGAGATCGCTGATGTAGCCATGCTCCACAAATACAGAAGTGGAAAACTCAAAGTTGACTTTAGCAACTTGTACGTACCTAGTTCTTCCCACTATACTACACGGCGATCTGACAGCAATAACTATCGTGAACTTTCTAGTCATAAACAATCTTATTATTACAATTCTTTCTTTCCTAGGTCAATTAGGTTATGGAACAAATTGCCACACGCTCTAAAAATAAGCGAAACTGTATCAAAGTTAAAAAGACAACTTTTCTCTATTTATCAGGGAAAACTATTGACCTATTCGCCGCCATAATTTTTCATTCTATATAATTTATTACTTGTCTATACTATTTTAACTTAAGGTAGTTAGATACATGTCTTAGGGGAGGTTATCAATTGGGATGTTTTTCCTGTTTCCCCCCCTGTCGCGTATTAGTCATATTTATTTATTTATGTATGTATGTATGTATTAATTAATCAATGTATTTATATGTATTTATGTTTTTGTGTATGTAATGTACTTTGCGACGAATTTTATTAAACTAAACTAAACTAAACTAAGTCAAATTTCCGGCCGCTGGGGGTCGCCATTGCACGTCTGACGTCAACAGAACCTATGAGGGGCACAATGAAAAACTGAAAACTCGCTGCAAAAAACAACCATTTTTGAGACCTAAAGTTTTTTTATAGATGATAACGAAGAAGATAGTTATATATTGGGCTTATCGGCCTTGTACCTGAACAATTTCTACACACGAAAATGGATTGAATGACGAAATATCTGCCGAACAAAAGCAAAATTCGAGTCCGAAACTCGTACGGAAAATGCAGGTTTCTCTTATTTTTCTTTGTTATCTCAAACGTTTGAAGGTTGTCTTGCCAAGAATTAGTGATAAGATAATGATAAATTTGTAGCTTTAACTCAAGTTTCAGTTGTGGAAATGCTAAATCTGACATTTTTCGATACGAAGAGTAATTCCAGAGCTGTAATAACACACGGTAAAGTGCATTTTGTTGGGTTTTTCCTATTGAAAATTGAGAAATTTAAAACCCAACTGTTTTTATAAACAACCTCTTCATTTTAAAGCTGGGTTTCATATGTATTTGCTTTATATTGGTCCAAACCAATGTCAATTTTGGTTGCGTATTGTTGACTTTCATTTGAGAGCTTATATTTTAACTGTTTTCCTTGTTTTTACTCGTCATGTCAGTGTTCACCTACTCTACGGTATATTGGAACTTGATTTAAGCCTAAAAGTGGTTAACAAGTTCAGTTTTTGTTTGATTTCAAGCTGTTTTTGCAACCCAGTTCACCAAATTCAGCTTCATTTTCTCTCGGTTATACAGTAAAAGGGACTGGGGTTGACGTGCATGGCGGCCCCCATGTTGGCTTCAAAACGTGCAAGCGAGTTATCGTTCCAGTTTATTTAGAGTTCAATGATATACTCCCACATTTCGATGTGGTTGAGCACTCTATCGCTTTGAGCGTGAAACTTGGATCCATCCAAACTTTCAAATGATTAATAAAAACTTTCTTACCGTGTAGTTCCCACTGGAACTGCTGCTGTTCAATGAAGTTCTAATATAATGCCTTTTCTGTGTCTTCGAGAGTTTATACAGCTAACAACTTCAGTGAAACATTGACAACTCTTCTCTATCATGGTTCGAACTCTATCATGGTTCGAACTGCAGCAAACCACAGAATTAAAAGCAGTCGCTCTGATCACTGAACAAAGGAAAACTCGTGTCCGTCGAGTAAGCTAAAAAGAGATTAGAAATACCCTTAATAAGTCTATTTTTTAATTTGTTTTATTGAATAGGACGTGAGTCCCGAGAAAAATATGGTATTGAATAAACACAAGAGACCACTAAGCATAATTAGCTCTATTGGATGTTCGGTTTCTTTGCTTGGGATTCTATTGACTATCTCGACAATGTTTCTTTTTAGGTATGTCCTTTCTTCTTGTAAATTTTATTAATTAACAATCGTCGTCGTCGTCATCGTAGTCCTTGTTGTTTTTGATGTTGTTGTTCTTGATGTTGTTGTTAGTGGTGGTGGTGGTAGCCGTGGCGGTAGCGTTGGTGTTGTTGGTGGTGGTGGTTGTTGGCGGAAGTGTTGTTAATGTATTTGTTGGTGTTGGTGTTGGTGGTGGTGGTGGTAGCCGTGGCGGTAGCGTTGGTGTTGTTGTTGTTGTTTGTTGTTGGCGGTAGTGTTGTTGATGTTTTCGTTGGTGGTGGTGGTGGTAGCCGTGGCGGTAACGGTGGTGGTGTTGTTGTTGGTGGTGGTGGTTGTTGTTGTTGGGGGTGGGGGTGTTAGTGTTTTTGGTAGTGGTGGTGATGTTGTTGTTGTTGTTAGTGGTGTTAGTGGTGGTGTTTTTGGTAGTGGTGGCAGTGTTGTTATTGGTGGTGGTGTTAGTGTTAGTGTTTGTGTTGGTGTTTTATTGTTTTTGGTAGTGGTGGTGTTGTTTTGGTGGTGGTTGTAGTGCTGTTGTTGTTATTGTTAGTTGTTGTTATTGTTAATTGTTCTTCTTCTTTTTTTTTCTTTTCTTCTTCTTCTTCTTCTTCTTCTTCTTCTTCTTCTTCTCCTCCTTCTCCGTCTTCCACCTCATTTTCGTCTTCTTCCTCCTTACGTTTGTTCTTATTATTCAGTTCGTGTTTTACATTGTTGCTATTGCTCGCTGCTGTTGTTTCTACTTTGTCTTAGTTTTAGTTTTTGTTTTTGTTTTTGTTTTTGTTTTTGTTTTTGTTTTTGTTTTTGTTTTTGTTTTTGTTTTTGTTTTTGTTTTTGTTTTTGTTTTTGTTTTTGTTTTTTTGTTTTTGTTTTGTTGTTCAATTTGTTGTTTGACGTTGTTGTTGTTTTCCCCTTGTTTTCCTCGGTCTCCTTCTACATCAGTACAATTTACATGTTCGGCCAATTCGTTTTCATTTGATTAAGTAATTATACATCCATTAAGTTATTGTCGTTCTCCTTGTTATTGCTTCCGCTGTTTTCAATCCAGTTAAATAGTTGGTCTCTCGAGTATTTTACTGACACATCATAACGATCATATATCAACATTCTTACATTAATAGGGAAATGCTTGCTACTATATCTTCAAAGATCTTCCTAAACGTTTGTATCGCATTGGCAGCAGCTCTTTTCGTGTTTCTTGCCGCGGCTGAAAGAAGCAAAACGTCTTCTGACAGCCATTGTGTTGCCGCTGGTATAATGATTCATTACTTTTTTCTTGCGGTCATGGCTTGGATGGTTCTTGAGGCGTACACGATGTACCTCGCCTTTGTAAAGGTGTATCATATGGCAGCGTTAGAGGACAAGATACCACGACTTTGGATTTGCTGTTTGATTTGCTGGGGTAAGAAACCTTCTTCGGCAGTGAACTATCGGAAGTGAGATGAACTGATGGAGGAAAGTTGAGAAGAGTCGAGTGCAGTGAAATGAAGTGAGGTGGGGTTGTGTGCACGTGGCGCTGTGTGGGGTAAGGAAGAGTATAGTGAAGTGAAATGAATTGAGGGTACGGTGGGTGAAGTAAAATGGGGGTAGAGTGGAGTGAACTAGAGTGGAGTTGAATGGAGTAGAGTTGAATGGAGTAGAGTTAGGTAGAGTGGGGCAGAGTGGAGTGGGATAGAGTGAAGTGGAGTGGAGTAGAGTAAAGTGGAGTAAAGTGAAGTAAAGTGGAGTGGAGTGCAGGAGTGGAGTGGAGTAGAGTGGAGTAGAGTGGAGTAGAGTGGAGTGGAGTGGGATGGGGTGGGGTGGAGTGGAGTGGAGCCGAGCGGAGTGGAGTGGAGTGAAGTGGAGTGGAGTGAAATGAAGAGGAGTGGAATAGAGCAGAGTGGAATAGAGTGGAGTGGAGTGGAGTGGAGTGGAGTGGAGTGGAGTGGAGTGGAGTGGAGTGGAGTGGAGTGGAGTGGAGCGGAGCGGAGTGGAGTGGAGTGGAGTGGAGTGGAGTGGAGTGGAGTGGAGTGGAGTGGAGTGGCGTAGAATGGCGTGGAGTGGAGTGGAGTGGAGTGGAGTGGAGTGGAGTGAAGTGAAGTGAAGTGGAGTGGAGTGAAATGAAGAGGAGTGGAATAGAGCAGAGTAGAGTGGAATAGAGTGGAGTGGAGTGGAGTGGAGTGGAGTGGAGTGGAGTGGAGTGGAGTGAAGTGGAGTGAAATGAAGAGGAGTGGAATAGAGTAGAGTGGAATAGAGTGGAGTAGAGTGGAGTAGAGTGGAGTGGAGTGGCGTGGAGTGGAGGGAGTGGAGTGAAGTGGAGTGGAGGGAGGGAGTGGAGGGAGGGAGTGGAGTGGAGTGAAATGAAGAGGAGTGGAATAGAGCAGAGTGGAATAGAGTGGAGTGGAGGGAGTGGAGGGAGGGAGTGGAGGGAGTGGAGTGGAGTGGAGTGGAGCGGAGTAGAGTGGAGTGGAGTCGAGTGGAGCGGAGTGGAGTGGAGTGGAGTGGAGGGAGTGGCGTAGAATGGCGTGGAGTGGAGTGGAGTGGAGTGGAGTGAAGTGAAGTGAAGTGGAGTGGAGTGAAATGAAGAGGAGTGGAATAGAGCAGAGTAGAGTGGAATAGAGTGGAGTGGAGTGGAGTGGAGGGAGGGAGGGAGTGGAGGGAGGGAGGGAGTGGAGTGGAGTGAAGTGGAGTGAAATGAAGAGGAGTGGAATAGAGTAGAGTGGAATAGAGTGGAGTAGAGTGGAGTAGAGTGGAGTGGAGTGGTGGAGTGGAGTGGAGTGGAGTGAAGTGGAGTGGAGTGGAGTGGAGTGGAGTGGAGTGGAGTGGAGTAAAGTGGAGTAGAGTAGAGAGAAGAGAGGAGTGGGGTGAATTAGAGTGAAGCGTGATGAAATGAAGTAAACTCAAGTATTATTAAAGGTTGATCACATCTCATCTCATCTCATCTTGTCAATTGATCTTTTTCAGGTATTCCTGGAATCATTGTAGCTATCACAGCAAGTGTGGCGCATGACAGTTACGGAAACGAAGAATAGTGAGTAACGACATTTTTCCGTGTCCTAACTCCTACGACTATTATCATAAACCAAATTCTCGAATACGCACACCTACATGTGACAACCTATATACATTTGACTATTTACATGCTATTTCCAACTTCTATTTTCAGTTGTGTTATACAAGGTATGCCTATGATTGTAGCCTTCTTCGCCCCTGTGGCTGGATCTATCCTCGTCAACACCATCACTTTCCTATTCATCTTGCGTTCCTTGCTGAAATCCGGAACCATAGCGAGATCCACGCAAAAGACATCCGGAGTCGAGCAAGCGCGACGCGGGGTGGCCATCTCGGTATTTCTCGGCCTTACTTGGATATCGGGAGCGCTCGCCGTTGGCAACGGGAAGTTGATATTCCAATACATCTTCTGCATCACAAACTCCCTGCAAGGCTGGATGATCTTCCTTTTCTACTGTGTGTTGTCCACGGAGGTAAGAGAGAAGTTCCGTAAGCGCTTTTTCACCAAACCGTTTGGCAACGAGAGAGCGCAAATGAGTAGTGGGACATCTAGGCTCGAGATGAGAAAGCTGGCAAAACAAAGTGAAACATCGGAAAAAACTGAAACATTGGCACTACGTACCGCTGATCACAAAGATGGTGTCTGGAATGGCTCTAAGCCATGTGGAAACAAGCGTCCACTGCTTTCTGATCGCTGATCTATATTTTTCAAACTCATTCCTCGGCAGGGTTTTTTTTAAGAAAAATTTAGAACTGCACATTTTGTCATACTGACACAACATGTCATAGCATGAAATTCAACTCGCGCAAATGGCACAATTTTTTTCTTATTAATAAACTTTCATTAACTCATTCTCATTCGTACAAATATGAACGATGACTTTAGTATTTCAGTTTGTCTAGCAATGCCAGGTGCTTTAATTAAATAGAAAGCTGTTACGACAATAAGACAGAATTCGCAGATATTCCTATTAAACACCGGCACACCGCTTGTGCGAAAAGGCAAGGGAATCTCAAATGTCAACAAAAACTATATTTGTTAAGTTTGCTATGAGAAAATAAATATTCTGGTACTGCTTTTGTTATTGAAGCAATACGTATTCCATTTATACCTTCGATTACTTTAGTTTTCTACAATAAATATCCATATCCTGAAAGTTCGTATTTTTTTCAACTGCACAAAAGTTTTTTTTAGAGTTGCACAAATTGATTTAGAACTGCACATTTTGTGTAGAACTGCACGTTAAAAAAAAACCTGTTCCTCGGGTTAGCTGTGGTAGGCCGACCAACCCCCAAATACTCTTAATAAGTTAGTTGATTTTATAAGCCATACATTAGAGCAATTTAAATGGAGAAAATAAGTCCCAACTTAATAGACCCTTCCAAGGTTATCAACGCCATGACGCAAGGGGTGCAAAACATTGGGGCGAGCGCGCGGCCATACCTATTTATCCTTGTTAAAAATCATGGCGAAACTCGCGAAGCAAGAAGTATATCGCTTCGGGTTTTGTCGAATTCGTCTTTAATCGTCGTTTCGATCGCTCTCCTGTGAGCTGGTATGTTCGTTCTTTGATTTTAGACTATTATCGCTGAAAACCAACGTGTAGAAACGCTAGAGTAAAGTTATCTCAACTGAGGGGTGGCTGCGCCATTGTGGAAACATGGGACGCGGCTGTTCGTCGATTTTAGCAGAGTCAAAACGCATTGCTGTATAGCAGAGGCCGCGGAACCGGGGGGGCACTGGGGGCAGATGCCCAACCCCCTTTTTTCAAAATTGGAAAATGTGCCCTTTTTCTGAAATAAAAATGCCCTTTTTATAAATGTGGCATGTGGCGGTTAAGGTTTACTGCGGCATATTGCCTATACTGGGAAGCATTAATGTACCCTTTTCGTAGAAGTATGACATTGCTATTTGCTGTGTACCACGTTGATGGGGCCGCTACTCATGGGGGGCCGCTACTTTCGGAAATTTTGTAGACATCTCAAATCTGTCGCTACTTTCGGGGGGGGCGCTACTTTCGGGATTCTACGGTAGTTTAATCATATCACTCTAGCTAGTTAAAACCAAGGTTTCAAATTGATGAACCGCTGGTTGCGAGTCTATAAAATTTATGAAATATATGAAAAATTGAAAATTAAACAGATTTATGACGTTTTATTTTTATCTTTTCCAGCATTCGTGCAAAGAAGGTTATTTCCCCTTACCTTTGCCTCTTTCTGCTTCGTTTTTCTTTTGAAAATCAATGTCCATTAAGACCATTCTTTTATATAGTCGTCTATATATATCAACAAGCACGAAAAGCAAGAACCGCCGCCATCTTGAGTTGAATTGCTTATGTTGGTCAGCGGCAAAGCGATTGTGCTCTACTTCAAGTAATCTTGTGAAAATGCGTCAAAGCGTGACTTTCGAGGAGAAAAACAGCTAGACACAGGGACGCCAATAATTTTTTTAAGTAAATTAATATTTTGCATCCAAAAAGTATTTTATTGCAAGACAGAAAAATTGTTCAATCAGTCACTCTAGCACACGCAGCGGTCTGCACTTGAACATTATATGCAAGGAAGCATACCAGAAATGAGTACTGTTACCGTTGACAAAAGAAAAGATTTCTTCTTTCATATGTTTTGTTAGTTCTTATACTCGCACGTTAGTTCCATGAATTTAGATAGTATCATGGAAAGTTTGCACCAATGTTTGTAATAAAAGTTTTGACCATTGAGTCGTTACTTTCTTCTGTGTTCGCGTTACATACATACATACATGCATGCACGTGTCTATAGAAATCATGTCAGTGCATAACTGCTTGTGCAGCAGCGAGGCCAGCATAAACTGAGTGGTGGTGGTGGTGGTGGACAACCATGAGGTCCATAAGCATGCCCCTTGAAAAATTTTATATTTTTATGGTCTCTAGAACTCTATTTTCTGCATTTTCAAGTGTGTTTTTTTACAGATCGGGTATTTTCATTATTATAAACCAAAGCTTGTCACGCAACACGTCAGGTTCACAAGAAGGATCACGCAATCCATCTTCGTCATCTTCCATTGTCGAACAACATCTCCTCTCTCCTCCGCAGAGGTTCTTTCGGAGATCGGCTATGTCAGGGATCGTCGGAGTGCGTCGAAATCGTCAGTTGTGTCCAGCTGACGCCTCCGAACATCTCCGACGACCCCCGAAACCTCCAATCTCCGAAATTTAGCCTCTGCGCAGTGTTGCCAAGTCAAGTTTCGTAAAAATCCCAGTAAAGATCTGAAAATATCCCAAGATTCCCTATTTTTTACGAAAAAATCCCAAGGTTCAAAGTGCTCCTATAAACAATCGGTTCTCATTACAGACCACTTTCATAAAGGCCTTCACTTTAAATATTCTTTTATGTGCGTCTAAATTAGCCTTTTTGTCCTCGTTATGAGGCAAACATTCTTTTGAATTGCAGGCACACAAACGAGGCCAGAAAGGCTTATTAAGATGTACATAAAAGATTATTCTAATTAGTCGCTATTATGAAAGTGGTCTATATGATATCATTTTTTCACGTTTCCACGAAAGATTATACTTTTGTGAGTACCAAATTTTTTCCGTTTATAGCAATCTGAGCCCACTGTATCAGTGATACTTCATTTGGATAGAGTACTTCATCTTGTCTAAATCAAACGAATACATAGGCTAGTGGAGTATGATCACTGAGTATGATCTAATGATCAAGTAAATTAAAAAAATAACAATTAACATTGAAATCAGCTTTTTAAAACCGAAACTGTTTGCTCTGGAAAATCCCAAGAAAAATCCCAAGGTTGAATCCCTGAGAAAAAAATCCCAAAAAATCCCAACTCCTTCAAAAAATCCCAAGATCTTGGGATAAAATCCCAAGGTTGGCAACACTGCCTCTGCGGAGGAGAGAGCACACCCGATCCGCACGTTGTATCTAATAAACTACTAGACATTATATACACATTGTATCCAGTAAGTTACTGGAAATTGTTTAATAAAGAGGTTATTAATGAAACCCTTCCCCCCCCCGAACCCCCTAACTCTAACCCTAAAAAATGTGAATTTCCCGGGGGGAACCCTAACCCTAACTTGAAAAGTGTCGGGGGTTTTTTTTAGCCGCCTCCTCCCCGTCCAACCCCCATAATAGTGTTTGTGATTTATGGTCAACAGTTCTTGACAAACATTGTGGGATGCGCAGTGAGTTTTAATCCGTTAATTGGTGCATCTTAGAATTAAACAATTTCCAGTAACTTACTGGATACAATGTGTATATAATGCCTAGTAGTTTATTTGATACAACGTGCGGATCGGGTGGAGAGCAACATCTCGGTTATCACTGCTCTGAGCCTTCGTTGTTTGTGCACAGTGTCAGTGACCGAAGTACTTCAAGTCACTTTGTTATTAGGTATCAGCAGTTCGTATCACAAAATTAGTGGAAGGTATCACAAAATAAGGACTGGAAGGCTGTCGTTGATGTATGCTCTTGGGACAATTGCCTCTTAGTCCGTAGCCGCCCCCCCCCCCCCCACCACCACCACCAGTTTCTCATCGTATTTGGAAGAATTACAAAATTGGTTTGAAAGAAAAGTGGGGGGGGGGGGGGTCCGGACCACCCCATTCCCCCCCGTGGCCTCGCCACTGTGCTTGTGGGTATCTGTTTCACATAAAAAGTTATATCGATTAAATGTAACGCGTTATTTTTAGGTAGCCATTCCTTTCGGGGGTACCGCTACTTAATTCGGAAATTACAGAAGGTCGCGAAAATTTGCCGTTACTTTCAGATAGCCGTTACTTTCGGGGGGGGGGGGTGCTACTTTTGGAAGTCTACGGTATGTAGGCATAGAGCAGTACCATAAAAATTAATTATTCCACTCTTTTTTCCCCGAGCCGGGCGACGGGCCGAAGGCCCGGAGCCCGGTGAGGGTGCTAATCTCGACACGCGTGGAGTTCATTTTACACGCGTGTAGAAAAAGCAAGGCAGACGAAAATCTGGAAGCTGTTTATATATATATATACGTCGTAGGGTGTCGTGCGGTAAGAATTGTTGTACTGGTGACTGACAAAGAAGCACCACAACATTTTAAACTAAATCTATGGCTATATTTTGCGAAACGAAAGAAACGAAATGGAGCCCGCTCTACTAAAACAACAAACGGCGGTTTAATATGTCTTGAAGAGAAACCAGAAAACCTGAAGATACTAAAGACACTAAACGCTTTATGGTAAACAAAAAGTCGATCTGAATTGGCAATGTTTGTGGTAACTCAGGTAGGGGATTTGTATATTTATTTTGCTGATTGGATTCATTGTATTAAGTGCCAAGACCGGCAATACGTTTAAATAAAAGCCCTTTCATAGTCACTCGTCCGTTAAACTTAATCTAGCATCTATTATATAAAGTTTAATACATTGTGTGTTGTTTTCATGTTTTCGCTTAAACCTAAATGATATACAGCTCCACTTATATTCGTGCTTACCATTTTAAAAACTTGTAAAACTTATCTGGACGTGGTGTTTTTCATTGACTGTGTATATGCACTTCTTATTATTTATAATACTCATGGGCCAACTTTGCCGATTTTCTAGGCAGTATTTCCAAATTTCCGCCAGAAACGTTGTCTGTTTAATATTTCTTTCTGGAATCCGATTCTACTGAATTGTTTTTATCTCAGACTTTATATTATAAATGTAGTTTTGGAGCTGTTAACTTTTAATTCTGCCTTTGCAAAACATGTATGCAGAACAGCAGAGGGAAGCCATTTAAAGACTTGCTAAAAATAATTCCCTTGGAAACCTATAAACAATGAATATATGTTTTACAGCTATAGTTCAATTAATGAAACCTAAGTTTTGCTTTCAAATGTTCAATTTTCAAATCAGAAATCTGAAAGTAAACAGTTAGTCACCCTATAAATGCATATCAGGAGGGCTTTAATATTTTAATCAGGGGGTGTGTGTTTCAAAAATACATATAAAATTTAAAGATGATCTGTGTGTCATTAATACAACAAAAACAGAAATTAGGGGAGGGGGGGGGGGGGGAGGGGGGTTAAAAAATGCATATAAAGCAGGCGAGGGGTTGTTGCATTCATGTATTTCTAGTACTCTGATAATTGATAATTGAAATTGTCTCAATGCAACTCACATTCACCACAGGTTTCCTCCGGGCACTCCGGTTTTAGTGAAGGAGTAGCGGGCGGACGGACGGACGGACGGACGGACGGAAGGACGGACGGACGGACGGACGGAAGGACGGACGGACGGACGGACGGAAGGACAGACGGACGGACGGAAGGACAGACGGACGGACGGACAGACGGACGGACGGACGGACGGACGGACGGAAGGACAGACGGACGGACGGACGGACGGACGGAAGAACAGACAGACAGCCGGACAGATGGACAGACGGACAGACGGACAGACGGACAGACGGACAGACCACTGACCTGTATATAACTGGACCGCTTGCTCCTATTATCTTTGAGTTATGAAAAGTGTGGCCATTTGAACGTGGCGTCAAATGGCGAATTTGAGTCCTTCTGCTCATGGTAGACAACACGGACCGCGATTTTGACTGGATTACAAACGCAGGCTTTATAAAATATCCCGTGAAAATGAAGAGAAAAAATCCGTGACTCGCTGATATTTTCAAAGATAAACACAACAAATCTTTTTTGAAAGGTTAAAAAAGGTACAGAAATAAATACACAAAGCAGTTAAGTTATATTGTTAATTCCTGTCGGTTACTCGGTTTTGTTGTTGCATATATTTAATTGTTTTTTGTTGCCGAAACGAAGAAGGGACAACTGAACTGACAAGTGAATGCCAGGCCGGCAATTCAACGGCTTGTATTTTAATACTTTTCGTAGGCTTTCGGCACATTTTAGTACTTTTCGAAAAGGATTTTATAATAAGCTTACTGTTGTAAAACATCAGTATATCTCGTTGTAAGACATATACCAAATCTTGCGAAAAATTCTGTCATTATGTTGAAATGTTCCAGTGAGATTGAAGTCTGAACCAGAAGGGCCAGTGAAGGCAAGCAAATACAAAGTAAACATATTGTTAAGCTTATTAAAACGTAAACCCGAAACATCAATCAAATACTGAAAAACGTACGATGTAAAACATTTATTTTGTACTTCGACAGAATACATTGAAAGTTTTAACTGCACTTACTATAAGCTGGTGTTCTCCAGGTGTCACTAGTCGCCAACAACGGAGCGTAAAAATATATTAAACTGAAAAAACATGGCCAGTTTAGATCAATTTTCAAACAGAGAAAGTTTTTTTTTACGAAAGAACAGCATAAACCGCCTACAGACCAGTGTCAAGCAAGGGTCAGTGGCTGCTCCCGTGAGCAGAAGGACTCAAATTCGCCATTTGACGCCATGTTCAAATGGCCACACTTTTTTGGCAAGAGCAAGCGGTCCAGTTATATACAGGTCAGTGGGACAGACGGACAGACGGACAGACGGACAGACGGACAGACGGACAGACGGACAGACGGACAGACGGACAGACGGACAGACAGACAGACAGACAGACAGACAGACAGACAGACAGACAGACAGACAGACAGACAGACAGACAGACAGACAGACAGAGACAGACGAACGAGCGAACGAATAAAGGAACGAACGAACGAACGAACGAACGAACGAACGAACGAACGAACGAACGAACGAACGAAGGAACGAACGAACGAACGAACGAACGAACGAACGAACGAACGAACGAACGAACGAACGAACGAACGAACGAACGAACGAACCATATAGACACTAGACACTAGACACTAGACAGACCATTGATCCAGCCGGCGCGGTTGGTCGGAAAGGACACCAGCTCATGCAGTAGTTGTAAGTTCAAATGGAACAAAAAGTGTTCAAGACCAAAATTCAAAGAAACGTTTAATTATATATTCACGGGAATTATAATTATATAAGCGCTCGACACATTGAGACCTATTTTAATTAATAACAATAATAGCGAAGATAGTGAAAGACATTAGAGAGCCTTTACTAATGTGGTTTTGTTCTGTTGAGCTTCGCGTCAGAACAGAGTCGAAATATTAAGACAAATCCTTGTGTTGCAAACTCATGAACTTTCATTAGATTATCGCGGCGCTATATAGTGTTGTGAAAACTTTTTCTTTCCAAAAGCTCATTCTTTTTTTGACGTCACTTCCGCTAAGTAGTTATCAACTTTGACAGCGAAAAAGTCCATGAAGATGAAATTTTGAAACGTCGTCAAGATATCTTGAAATTTTGCTCAGGACAACTCTAATGTTACGAATATGTAAAATGCCAACGGGTGAGATAGGCACTTTCAACAGAGTAAAATAGTCTGCTGTTAGACAGTGTAGAATAGTCTAGAGTTAGAGTAAAATAGCTAGTCTTGTATTAGGCTATTAGCCAGAGTAAAATAGTCTGACGTTAGACAGAGTAAAATAGTCTGGCATAATATAGTGTTAGACAGAGTAAATTAGTCTGAATGACAATTTGTCGTCAAAATGTCTCAACTTTTGCGATATTTTTGTGCAGTTGAAGCCCAAACGGACGTCCACCACATGGTAGAAGCTCAATTATTTTCACTAGCAGGCAAATTAGCGTTATCTAATTCTATTTTACGTAGCTTATTTAAAAAAACAACAACGGAAACACCATTACAATCTCGTTTCCAGAGCCCGCGTTCCTTATCCAGAATGAACGAGATCTGGAAATTAGATCGCGAAGGGGGTGGGCACTACAACGCAACAGTACTAAACCCAGGTGACCGTGAAAAAACTGGGACACATTATTGCTTGCAACGTCCTTACCGACCAATAGGACCAATAACACCGCAACCTCGTTCCCAGGGTCTTTTTGAAATTGGAAGGGCGGGAAAAGGCCCTGTCATCGGCTGATAGACTCTGCATTTTCATTGGTTGATTGCTTTTCTTAAAGTGTCTATGAAATGAAAAATTCGTTGGCATTTTTGTTGCTTTATTGTACAGAGGAGCATGGCAGGAGCACTCACTGAAAATTTCAAGAGAATTTGATGCGTAGTTTTCGCGCTATTAACTCTCAAAGTTTGCCATGCCTAGTTCGTTCTTGGAGAAAAATTGGGCTTTCAGTAACAATGCTTATGATGTACGCAGATGGACAACTATGCATAAGAACAATAGATTTCACTATTAATGATCCATATGCGTACGTCATAAGGCATTGTTACCAAGAAGCCCAAATTTCCCCAAAACAAACTATCCACGGCAAATTTTGGGAGTTGATAGCGCGAAAACTACGCATCAGATTCTCTTGAAATTTTCAGTGAGTGCTCCTGTCATGCTCCTCTGTGCAATAAAACAACTTATTATATGCATGACAAAATTACTACATACTGATTGGTTGAGAGGAGTACAATTATTTTATTAATTGTACTGCTCCCAAGGCCCTGGGAACGATGTTGACAATAAAATTCAAAATGGCGGCCAATTCTGCAATGGAAAGTTTTCACATTTCCAACGACTTGTGGTACACTATGAACTAAAAATTCCATGTAAATATTTTGAAATGAGTACGGAGAACACCCAGAATGAAAATGTTTCTTGTCAAGTAATGAAACAAGATGTTCTTAAAGGCGTGGATGAGTACGAAGCCTACGTGTCGTAATTTTGTCATGCGTATAACAAATGAGTAATCATATGATTTTGCTCGTACAATTAAGAATTTACACTACTCGTGATATTTGAAAATTATGCCAAATTGCACTCGCCTAACGGCTCGTGCAATTTTGGAAAAATTTTCAAATATCACTTGTAGTGTAAATCCTTAATTGTACTCGCTATCCTATGATTACCTATACAAAAATGCCAACGAATTTGACCGCCAGCGGGATCAATGGGATGGCATTAAAATGAACTTCTCCCACGGGACTGCCATTACTCAGAATGATTTTCCATACTAAACAAAATTGCTAATTTATTACTCCCAGGGCTTTTTCCCGCCATCCCATTTTCGCCCTGGGAGCGAGGTTGATAAACCGCTGTCAAATGCATTTTGTCGGATCGTTCATATACTATATTTGTTTTACTTTTGCCGAAGACGCTCAACTATTATTCAGAGGTCATTACAGTATGTCTCATCCATATATGGTGGCAAAGTCAACACTAAAATACACACCTTTGCCAAACGCGAAGTGTTGTCGCTGCTATAAATTATATAATGTATGTAATTTGACTTTGTTCGCGTTTTCTGCACGGTTTTATTCACCGCAAAAAATAACTAACATTCTTCAGTCTGGTTTCCAGGCCCCTCTTTCTCAACGTCGAGAAAGCTTGAAATTATAAGAGCAAATAGACCGACGTTTTATCGTAAAGTGGCTTTGTTGTATACACCAGTTCGTAATCTCGACTGCGCATAATAATGACGCGCTCTGCGTCGGGATAAATCTTATTTCAATTCAAAACATCAGGCTGAGGCCGCAGGATTCATTTGCATTTTTATTTACACTTCCGAATAGACCTTTTCACCAATAGCGGTGCCATCTTGAATTCGCAATGCATTATGGTCTATCCAGGGTAGCAAGCTCCATTAAAAAGGCGGCTGCGTAGTGTTGAGACACAATGCGGTAATTTTTTCTTGATAAACACTTTCATGGCAACAGTGTCTAGATATGACCGTTGTCATATTGGTAAAAGCAATAATTCTCGTACGTATAAGGATGCATTTGTCATGAATCTATCCTTACACGTCCGAGAATCGTTGCTTTTACCAATATGACAATTATTATATTCAGATATTGTTGCCACGAAAGTATTCATAAAGAAAAAATTACCGCATTGTGTCCCAACACTACGCAATCGCCCTTTAAAGGAGCTTGCTACCCTGGATAGACCATAATGCATTGCGAATTCAAGATGGCGCCGCTATTGGTGAAAAGGTCTATTCTTTACACTGAATCCCTCAGCCTTGATGTTATGAATTGAAATTAAGAAATGGCTCATGGTTTAGCGTGCTCCATCGAGTTATGGATGCACGCGGGAAATTGGGAGAGCACGAAAAAAGCGTAAGAGTTGGTCGAGGCGTAGGCGAGAGCAACTCTAGATTTTTGAGTGCTCTCCAAATTTCCCAAGTGCATCCATAACTCGATGGAGCACACTAAACCATGAGCCATTTCTTTTATAACATAGCATTAAATCCTTTCACAAGCCGGCGAATCGGTTTGGTTGTTGTGTGTTTTTCTACTTTCGTAGCCAAGTCTTTTTTGTTCACTAAAATCCAACCAAAAGGACAGTTTAAACACGGTTACCCATACCAAGTTTATGTTTTCTGGGTCGTTGTTCTTTATTACTCAATAAAATTAAATGACTTGGTATTTTGATAATATAAAAGGCCATAAAAAGTCAATTTAAAACTCAGTTTTGTTTGGAAAATTTTTCCCGCGCTTTTTTGCCGTGCTCCATCGAGTTATGGAGCACGCACGACAGCCAATCAAAAACGTTGCTATATCAAAGCTATGTTATAATAAGTCTTATCCCGACGTAGAATGCGTCATTTTGATGCGCAATTGAGAATACGAGCTGGCTTACGAACAAGATCAGTAGAGTGCCCGTTGGTCCCAAAATAACAACGCGTCAATAACAATACACGATCGGAAATCGCATAGAAAATCGGCCACTTTCATGGGGCAGTTCGCAGTCCATGTGCGTGCTGGCTCAAGTGAGTTCTGAGGACATTTGAAATTGATGAATTTGAGAAGGGTAATGGGTTCGTACGTCGCGAAAATTCCACGAGTTATCAACGAACCGTATTCTATCCCAACCTTCGTGCTATCGATCGTGGAAGAATTATGGCCGAGCGACGATTTTGAGCGGAGATGTTTGACTTTGAGCTCGGGGTGTCCTCGCTCCTGTCGGCCGAGTATTGATGGCGTTTACAAGATATTCGTTCTACGCATGCGTAGGTAATACGGGTCATCCCGTATTTCGCGAGACTCGACAGCCACCATTTGTGATCGTGACGCAAAGGAATGTAATCACGTGAGCGAGGTAAACAAAGCCGTTTCGATCGTTGAAAAAATCTCGCAAGTCAACGACTAACATGTACACGATGTAAATATGTCGTGCACTTCCCACGGTAGTGCTTGCGTCCTTTAGATGTAAGGTCGAACGCTGCCATAATAAAGAACTAAAGAACCATAAAAATAAAATAAACTTGCCGTAAAGACTGCATTCTTTCACTCACGTGATTACATTCATTTGCGTTAGGCTTGTTCAGTTGATGTGTCGTTATTTTGGGCCCAACCACCACTCTGCTGATTTTGGTAGCATTTAGGCAGTTCGATTACCTTTTTAACGGGCAATAGTAAGGAATCTAATATATCAACATTTTCGAGTTATGACATTCTGATTAATAAATATCAATATAAACATTTATATTTATAATTCTCAAACTCATTAGTAATTCATGAGATAATCAATCAATCAGAAGCGCTGAATTGCACCACGTGAAGGGACTTGAAATACCAGGGAAGTACTGGGCAGAGGACTTGAAATATTATTTCCAGTCCAAGGACTGGAATAATATTTCAAGTCCTTGGACTTGAAATATTACTTCACACAATCGGTTATTCATCCATACACTAATTACTAATGCACTAATTCATTTTGGGAATACACTAAGTGATTTTGAGAAGTCATGTAAAGACCGACAATGAGGACTTCGCCTCGGACTGGAACGAATTCCTCGTAGTTGAAAACCCACCCTTTTCATATTACGTAATAACATGACTTGAGGGAAATTGGCGATTAAATTGCCCGCCACCGAGGGAAGATTTTACAAATCTTCCCGAGGCGAAGGGCAATTTAATCGGTAATTTCCCGACAAGTCATGTTATCAGTTTGTAATATTGTGATCGCCAAGGAAAACTCAGAGAAGTATGCTAAGATAAGTTTAGGTGTTTGTTTTTGTATGGTTCAGTGAAGTTGTTTACGAGTTTTACTATTGTTTGAAGTAATTATACCTTTGGGCATGCTTTGTGTTTGTGAGTGTTCTAGGACCGCCTGTTTGCTAATAGATATGCAAGCGGGAAATTTAGTAAAAGACAAAGGATTTCTTTGTCTACTAATTTTCCCCTGCATGCTTGATGAGGGAAAATTAGTAGACAAAGAAATCTTTTGTTTTCTACTAAATTTCCCGGGGAAATTTAGAAGACAAAGGAGTATGCATGGGTAATGAGGAAAATATGGGATTTACATTCCCTTTGAGAACAATGAAAACCGAGGTGATCATGATATTAATACATTAATATCGAATTAATATAAACGATTCGAGAAGAGAGGGGAATAATATAAAAACCAGACTGAAAATGTTTAGAAATTTTTTTTTTGAGATTCCGCATTAGCTTTCTTTAACAACTCTTTAGTGTTCAGAGTTTACGCTCTAGTGTACTAGTTGGGATTACAGTAAACAGCCGCTATGAAATAACCCCCATCTTCACGAACTTCGGGCTAAAATTTGGAAATTTCTGCCCAAATAAATAGAAAAGTTTTTGAGCCTTATATTTGGAGTAGGTTCTTAATTGGTAGGTTTAAACAAACTAACAGACTAATGGACTAACGGACTGGCAGGCAGACAGACAGACAGACAGACAGACAGACAGACAGACAGACAGACAGACGGACGGACGGACGGACGGACGGACGGACGGACGGACGGACGGACGGACGGACGGACGGACGGACGGACGGACGGACGGACGGACGGACAGACGGACAGACGGACAGACGGACAGACGGACAGACAGACAGACAGACAGACAGACAGACAGACAGACAGGCAGGCAGGCAGGCAGGCAGGCAGACAAACGGGCAGACAAACAGACAGACAAACAGACAGACAAACAGACAGACAGACAGACAAACAAACAAACAAACAAACAAACAAACAAACAAACAAACAAACAAACAAACAAACAAACAAACAAACAAACAAACAAACAAACAAACAAACAAACAAACAAACAAACAAACAAACAAACAAACAAACAAACAAACAAACAAACAAACAAACAAACAAACAAACAAACAAACAAACAAACAAACAAACAAACAAACAAACAAACAAACAAACAAACAAACAAACAAACAAACAAACAAACAAACAAACAAACAAATAAATAAATAAGCTAACTAACAAACAAACGGAGGTAAAAACGTAGCCCGCTTGGTTGGAGGTAGTCAATAAGAACCTTAAACTCAGTCTAGTTTGGCAAAAAGGAAGATTCTTAAATTAACAGCGGCTGTTTACTGTACTGACACCTAAACTAGAATTTTGTAACGCAGTACTATATATATATATATATATATATATATATATATATATATATATATATATATATACATATATATATATATATATATATATATATATAGTAAAACACTCTTACAGGATTTCTTAAAACGTGCTTAATCAACTTAGCTCTATAACTCTACTCACACGTATGACCAAGTCCATCGGTTGTGGCCGTAATATTTGTATTTTAAATATGGAAGACGCTCTTCACTTCTGCGACGTCATCTAGAATCCGGCACAGATTTCTGGGAAACGTTCCACGAACGTAACCGCTGAGTCAAAGACTGACTACTCAGGGTAAGAGCGTGCAGCAACGAATCACTGACAAAGCTTGAAGCTTATAATAGACGCGATTTCCATCGCTCTAATCCATCTTCTGATCTTGACGAAACAAGAGACGCCGCGGTCAGATGGTGACGACTATACAGGTGACTCGATGCGCGTCGTCGTAAAGCTTATTCGAGTCGCAGTACATCGAGTTACACTTCAATTCAGCCGGATGGAGCTGCACAGTTTCCGCTAGGTGGGGTTTCTTCCCGCCTTGGACTCCCGTCCCATTGTAGCCCTTAGCGTCAGTCGTAACACATACCAACTTTTTAGATTCCTTTGCGGACATCAAGATTCCAAAATATTCAGTTTGAAAATTATGGCCATCCTTTACCACCTTAAACGACGATAACACCATGGCACTGCTAGTTCTCTCGCCTCGCGAACAAACCGCGCAAGGCACCGTCTTATTGTTCTTAGAGTCCGGGCCTTTCGCGGGATCAACTTCCTGGCCCACCACGTCTTCGATGTCGCCGTAGGTCACGCCCCGGATGTTCACGCTACTGCCTAGGTTTCTGGATGGAGTTTTTGTTGGTCTCCAGGGTGCATCATACGGACCAGTTTTATCAGATAAACACAGAAAATCCGAGCCATCCGTGGTCACCATTTGACCTGGAAAGTCATCAAATATAAAAAAAAAGATATGTTCTAGGTCGCTGATCTAGGTACTTGGGGGGGGGGGGATGAATAGGTTTACGGATCGGCGGGTTTAGTTCTGTGCTGTGTCCAGATTTCGGTTCCGACCGAAATCTCTGTCGAATTTGTGGATCCTCAATCTCGCTCCCAGAGCCCACGTTCCCCACCCGAGAAACGAGAGACTCTGGGATAATCCGTTTCACATCGATATTTCATTGGCTGATAGACATGGTTACTCTTCTTCCGGATAACAAGAATCCTGTGATGGCGTGATCAGATTATCCCAGAGCCTCTCGTTTCCCGCCCGCTGGGTAAGGGGAACGTGGGCTCTGGGAACGAGATTGGTGGATCCTGTAACCTGTAAAAGTGGCAGATTGCGGATTTCCCAATAATTGAACTCGAATTCTGGGTTTTCGGTTTGTAATTTTCTACGGACGCTGGATCTTATTCCTATCTCAGATTGTGGATTTTGCTTCTTATTGATCAGATTATATCATTGGAGATATTTTATTGTCATTACCATGAGGAAAACTTTGAATTGAATTGAATTGAATTGAATTGAATTGAATTGAATTGAATTGAATTTGAATTTATTGAATTTTATCACAAAATAAAAGATTTACAATAGCAGTTGAAAAATAACATGTAGTAGACCAGTGGCGAGGAAGTAATAGGAAAAAACCTGAAGGCTTATAATAACTACGACTTCCTCCTACACGCGTAAAAATCTCGCAAGTTGTTACAGCATTGTTGCCAGAACAATACTGTAACAACTTGTAACAATGCTGTAACAACTTGTTGACATATGTGAACAACATTGATAAATGAATAACATTGTTCATCATTGTTTCAACAAGTTGTTACTGCTTAATGAAACAACAACCGTTGTTCACGCATGTTGTAACAGCCATTGTTGTAACATTGTTGTTCATCGTTGTTATTTCGTCATGCTGTTACAACATGCTGTATCAGGCGCGAACAACGTTGTTGGCTATAAAAATGTGCTGTTGGAACAACTTGTTCATGACTGTTGATTTATCCATCTCAAACTCATTAATAATTCATGAAGAAAACACAAAGAAAATCAGTACCGTGTCTGTGGTTTGGATATCGGAGGAAGAAATTACATAAATTAAGCAAACTTTCATCATGAGTTTCTCTTAAACTACTGATTTGTTTGAGATGCTATATCATACACTCGGAGGAGTGTTTCCTCAGGAAATCCAAACTCAGGAAATTTCCTCAGGAAATCCTGATGAAACACTCCTCCTCGTGTATGATATTATATCTGAACAAAGTTACAACATGTTGTATCAGGCGCGAACAACGTTGTTGGCTATAAAAATGTGCTGTTGGAACAACTTGTTCATGACTATTGATTTATCCGTGAACAAGTTGTTCGAACCATAAGTGAACAACTTGTTAACAACTTGTTCACGGCGAGCAGCACAACATTGTTCACGGCGAGCAGCACAACATTGTTCACGCCTGTTGACAACCGTGAACAAGTTGTGTGTTTTTACGCGTGTAGAGTTTAGTAGGTACAAAATTATGAAAAAGTATTTTGAGGAGAATTTGCGTGAATCGTGTGAATCCGTAAAGTTCAAAAGAACTGATAACTGCGAATTAATAGCCGATTTAATTAACAAAAAAAATTAGCGGATCGTCGTTTTCTCGTACCCCTATTCACCCTCCACTGGTGGTCTAAATTAACGAGTCCGCCCAAAGGAAAACAGTTTTATCAGACAAAATCCACAAGAGGCAAATTAAAGTACTTTTCTCAAAATGACAGAAGGGAGTCTTGTTTAGAGGGGCAGTAAACTGGCAAAATTGTCTATGCCTATTTTAATTCTATTTCGAAGTGTTTTTAAAATAAAGAAGAATAGCCTCTTCGCTTGTTCGATTTCTCATCTTGTTCCAAAGATATCTTGGTTTTAAATAAGATGACGTCATCTACTTCACTAATTTCATCAACACGCGTAAAAACGCACAACTTGTTCACGGTTGTCAACAGGCGTGAACAATGTTGTGCTGCTCGCCGTGAACAATGTTGTGCTGCTCGCCGTGAACAAATTGTCAACAAGTTGTTCATGGTTCGAACAACTTGTTCACGGATAAATCAACAGTCATGAACAAGTTGTTCCAACAGCACATTTTTATAGTTAACAACGGTGTTCGCACATGATACAACATGTTGTAACAGCATGACGAAATAACCGGCAACGATGAACAACAATGTTACAACAATGGTGAATATGGTTGATGTATCAACACGTTCTTCGGTTGTTACAACATGCGTGAACAACGGTTGTTGAAACAATGATGAACAATGTTGTTCAATTATCAATGTTGTTCACATATGTCAACAAGTTGTTACAGCATTGTTGCAAGTTGTTACAGCATTGTTCAGGCAACAATGCTGTAACAACTTGCGAGTTTTACGCGTGTACTTCATCTACTTCACAGATTGTGCTGAAACTTTGAAGCTGTTCTAATACGAATGGTACATTGCAATGTACACAGTTATTGCTTGATATAATCTTCATTTGGAGAAGTTTGTTTGATCTGTGTGGAGTAGATGGCATCATAAGGCATCTCATTTGTAGAGGTGAGCCGATGTTTAAAAAAAGCCGATTGCCGATACCGATTGTTAAGAGCCGATATTTCCCAACCATCGGCCGATTAATCGGCAAAACCGATGTTTGCTAACCTGGTGCTCAGAAGTTTGTTTGATCTGTGTGGAGTAGATGGCATCATAAGGCATCTCATTTGTAGAGGTGAGCCGATGTTTAAAAAAAGCCGATTGCCGATACCGATTGTTAAGAGCCGATATTTCCCAACCATCGGCCGATTAATCGGCAAAACCGATGTTTGCTAACCTGGTGCTCAGTGCTCCCGTTTTGTCGTTTTATTCATCTCAAGTTTTGCAATGAGAGGAAGTCATCAAGCCAATTCTCGTATTTTGAGAGCAAACCGATTTTGTAACGTGACCAAGAACGCGATTATTGACGCCGTACCACAGACGCTCGCTCCCCGATTTTGACGGGAGGGCTGTGGCTGTACACAGGCTATATGATAAACGAAGGACGAGAGAGCAGAAATACGAGTACTAGAGTCACGAGACAGTCGATCCGATGGTGAAAGACAATCGGCCGATGGCCGATTGTGAGAAAAACTAGCCGTTAATCGGCTCTGCCGATGTTTTGCCGATGATCGGCTCACCTCTACTCATTTGCACGTTACAAAAACCTGAATACCTCTAGAACATGATGAAATATTGATTGAATAAGAACGCTATACTTCCTCATGCGGAAAGTACTTTTAGATAAAATCAAAATTGAATAGAAAATTCTCCATCTTTCGGTTTAACTAGTTCCCAGGCGTATAAATATCGAAAACATCCTCGGTCTACCATCTGAGTTCCAGTGGCTCAATAGTGAGAGCGTCCGGCTGGCATTCGGTAGGTTGTGAGTTCGAGTCCCATCTGGAGCTCAGAATTTTTCTCTAAGTTTAACTTACGACAGCTTGTAAGGCAAAAACAAACGAAAAACTTAACCTGAAATATCTCAACAACAAAGCAAGAAAACCAAAAACTGCAAAAGATGTTACTTTCTTATGTTAAGTGTTCTTTCAAATAAGACAGACTTAATTTTCGTTTCAAAAGCACTTTTTTTTTTCAAAAATCTTGAAAATCCTGCACTCTGATCAGATGTACGTAAGATAAAAATATGAACGGATAAGGGAAAATATTTCTGCTAAAATTTCTTACCTGTATGTATAGTTTCACTGTGCGCTACACATCTGTCTGTCCCCCACACAGTAAATAACGCGTACGTCTTAGTACTGCCATGACGGACACCTTTACTCGTTTTATTATTGAACCCTCCCCCACCAGCTGAAGTTCCACGAGGAAAGCGTTTTAAGCCTACAACAGACGATGAGAAAGACAATGATGAGTTGATGACGATGATAATGTGATAATGATGTGATGATTATTGTGATAGCAATGGTAATGGTTGTGATGATGATGATGATGATGATGATTATGATGATGTGATAATAATGATCATGATCATGATGATGATGACGGTGATGATGATGATGATGATGATGATGATGATGATGATGATGATGATGACGATGACGATGATGATGATGATGATGATGATGATAATGACCATGGTGATGATGATGATGACAATGATGATGATGGTGATGATGATGATGATGATGATGATGATGATGATGATGATGATGATATGATAATGACCATGGTGATGATGATGATGATGATAACAATGATACTGATGATGATGATGATATAATAATGATCATGGTGATGGTGATGATGACGATAATGATACTAATGATGATGATGATGATGATGACGACGACGACGACGACGATGATGATGATGATGATGATGATGATGATGATGACGATGATGTGATAATAATGATCATGATGATGATGATGATGACGGTGATGATGATGATGATGATGATGATGATGATGATGATGATGATGATGACAATGATGATGGTGATGACGATGATGATGATAATGATGATATGATAATGATAATGACCATGGTGATGATGATGATGATGATGATGATGATAATAATGATACTGATGATGATGATATGATAATGATCATGGTGATGGTGATGATGACGATGATACTAATGATGATGATGATGATGACGATGATGATGATGGTGATGATTACTGTCATAGCAATGGTAATGGTAGTGATGATGATGATATTGATTATGATGATGATGGTGATGATGATCGGACGTGATAATGATGACAATGTAATAATGATTATTGCAATGGTGATGGTAATGGTGAGATCAGATGATGATGTTTATCATGATTATGATGATGAGAATGATGCAATGGTGATGCAATTGCTGGTGATGATGGTGATGGTAATAGTAAAGGTGATGATCATGGTGTTGGTCATGTTCATAGTAATCGATGGTGATGCAGCTGCAGGTGATGGTGATGATGCATGGTGATTATGATGATGATGATATACTGATGATAATGGCAGTGATGATGATGGTAGTGATGCTGATGATCGTGATGGTAGTAATGATGATGATGATGATGATGATGATGATGATGATGATGATGATGATGATGATGATGATGATGATGATGATGATGATGATGATAGTTATCACCTACTTACCACGCGTTCCTCTCCCATTTCCCGTTCGGTTCTGGGATTTCTTCACTCTATATACAAATACGATAAAAAAAATTATTATTATTATTATTATTATTATTATCAGCAGCAGCAGCAGCATCATTATCCTTATAATTATTACGCAAAAGCTTCTTTCCTATACTAAACATTTCTTGGTTAGAATAAGCGTTTGTGTAGGCTCACATGAAGTACCTGAGTTATATAGGACTGTAATCTGGTCGCCATCTTATTAATTCCGTACAGTCAAGCACTGAGTGGAACTTCCTGCTCAATGTCGAGTACTTGGACAAACAACCGCATTTTCAATGGATATCTAACGGCCACCTGTGAACGACTTTCGTCTACTCGCTATCGCCACTGGCTTCTCTATCTTCACTTTACTTCCCGAGTATAAGAGCTTTTCAAATGAATAGCCTGAATTTACCCTAAACCTCAACACAGCCATACATATATACACGCAAAAAGCTACCCACATTCACATGCTCGGAACGTGCGCACGAAACAATCCCTCGGGGCAACATGCCTTGGCGAATGATAAGCAGTGTTCGATTTAATATACCACCCAGTTGACTTACATGCCCTGAGTACGCAATCACTTGCCATGCGAGCGACATTGACAAGGCCGGCGAAACGTTTACATAAATCTAATATCGGTTTTAATTGCGCGCGACAAAACACAGAGTATAAAGAGAATGGTTAATTTGCGCAAGAAGGGGTCGCCCTCACTAGCTCACATCATAGGATCATAGCAACTGAAATCTAATGTATATAAACAAAACCGAGCGCTCGTGCAATAATATGAGTTGACAGGACGTTAGAACTGAACAAAACCGCAAACCTCTTTGAAATAGCGATCACGTACATGCACATTACTATGAACAACGCTATACGACACTGCTATAAAACCACTTTAAATTGCCAGCCACAGTACCTTCTTTCTAATCGCTGTATCTTCTTCCAAAGCCGCGGGACGCTAATGTTTTTTCTCTTCTTCCCTTTAATCTCGCGGGTTGCGCGCCGAGCACGCACGATGACTTCCTTCCCCTCGGTCTGGCTCAGTTCGATATCTAATCCACCTTTCAATCTAGCAAGCCAACTTAACGCCATCCCCTTGGCCCGCAGCTCCTCGGTAGCGATCGTGTTCAACAGAAGCACCTCCAGCTTGTCGATCCGTTTCAGGGCCACGTCGAGACGGTGACTGAACAGAATCGTGTGAAGACCGAGAAAAGCCAGGACGATCACGACCCACACGACGTTGCCTGACGAAATCGTCATGTTGCTCAAAAGTTTATGCATTTACGCAAAGTCCTTTGGAATCGTCAAGGATCCTGCGTTGCCATGGGTAGAGTGTGCCTGACGATTTAACATGTGAGGAAAAAAACGTAAACAGTTAACTTATGTCGATGAAGTAGAACAGGAAATACGTGAGGCAGCGTGAGACGCGCAGTTCATAGATCGTGCGATATCTCGGTATTTATGTCACCAGTTTGCGCATAGTTATTAAATGACATGTGATCAAAACCCCTACGGTATGTTTCGCGTGTTTATATATATATATATATACATATTTATACACTGCGTCGATCTTCAGCTTAATATAGCCTGTTGTCCAAGCTTGGATCTGCGCAGGACGCGATGCTATAAACTACAAGAAGCCAGGAAAATGATAAAGAGGTATTTGTGGAAGGTAGATTCGATGTTTACGTTCGGTTGCAAACAGCGCAGTGGTTGCGACTGGCTGGAGACTGTGTTTTGTCGGTGCCAAATTCCTGCTGTTTGTCAATGGCTTATCTCAGTAAATCCCTCTATCCCACTCTTCGTCACATGGTGATGTCCAACGTCCAATATAGACCTATACGCGCGATTTACGCGGAAATCGGCCTTAAACGAACGATTTGTTGCGCATCACACGACACACTTAGAACACTTAGTGAATATCTGCACATGTTTCATCAAGTCCCTAGGACTAAGCATAACCTAAACCAAGCCATACCGAAATACCATCCAACATTCGATGGAGCCGTAATAATAAGTAAACACGCCAAATATGAGATAACAACCGTCCTGTTTTCTTTCTTAGCGCTAGCCCTATACGTTAATGACTTGACGTATATAAACTTAGGCAAATCTCGTAGACATAGTGTGAACTGTAAACATGTTTAAACAACATTCAGCATTTTAATGTATATAAAAGGTGTGTGAAATTCCGAACGCCGCTAACCGTTATAGGGCCAAATTTATCAAAGTTGTTGGATTTTGTAAACCAATGAGACAATCACGGCTTTGGAATGGAGTTTCCTTATACAAAACACGTTGAATTGATATTATGCCTGGAGCTTACGCAAATACAACGCGAATAGATTTTTCCTCCCACAACAAAGAAAATTAATATTTAGCCCCAAGAGTAATCGTAACGCCGTCCCCGTTCTACATACAACGTTATTCAGATCATTTTCACGTCTTCAGGACGACGTTAACTCGTGAAACGGCGAAACCTGTTAGTTGGGTTGGACTTCAAACTATGCGACAAAAATCCTTTTAGAACTCTAAAGCTTTTGGATGCCGAAAAACATACTTTAAGTATACAATACTACGTTAATGATTCGTGGTTTCTGCTAGATAACTGAACTTTAGATAGCCGTTGCCGTATTGAAACTTGCGGCAGGAGACCAGCCTGATGGAATAACATGTGGTTAGAATCGAAAGAGGCCAATGTTATTTACAGAGAAAAGTGAAAAGGTCCTTGATCTTAAACTGTTAATTAAGCACGTAGTAAACTTACTAAAATCTCTCAAAGCACTGCCTAGTGCATGCCTACGTGATACTTTACTTGTTTACAGTGCTCTTTACAATGCCTTAAAGGCCACGTTTACACTAGAGCAAAAGTATCCGGATTCACATTGTTTGTCATCCTCATGGGAATAAAAAACAATGTGAATCCAGATATTTCTGCTCTAGTGTAAACGGGGTCTAAGAGTCTTAATGCATGGTGTCCTCTGTCACTGGTGGTTTCAGTTGCAACTGTCATAAATTTTCCGGTGGCCTGTGTAACGTCGGTGGACAGCTAATGCTATTCTTGAACGTGGGCTATCAATTTTACGGGCGGAAAATGTAACCGAATTATAAAGATAAGAGCCCAGCTCAATGTATGCCATAATCATGAACACAAATTCAAAACATTTTAAAAATAAGTTTACTGACGTTTCGTTGCTATTCTCGCAACATCTTCAAAGTATTGATTTACATGTGTCAAAATCTGTATATATATAGCGTTCTCAGATCTAGATGGGTTCCAAGCTACATTGATGAGCTGTAGAACAGCGAATCACGTGTCTGTAGATTGAACTATGTACGCTCCTTCACTTCTGTGTTGTTGAGCACTCTGTGAGGTTGGTGTAGGTCCCTTGCGGCAGCTAAATTAGCTTGAGCGCTCTGCTTCTGGCCCTATACCAGAGAGCTTAACCAAAGTCAATCGAGATATGGTCTGGAAACTCAATAAACTTCAAAGCGCCTATAATGAGCTGGGATTTTATGTTGAACCGTACTTTACACCGTGCACATCCTTTGTTTTAGGTTTATTAATATTTAAATAGCACGGTTGAGTGATTGAACTGAATCGTTGCTATTGGACAATTCGTTCATTCTACTAAAATACAATGTGTTCAGTGACCGTGCACCGTGCACAAAAATGCATAGAACAAAAAGATAGACCAAACACTTTAGCTGAGTTTCCAGACCATATCTCGATTGACTATGCTTAAGCATATTAGGCGTTTTTGAGACACAGAACTACTGAACCGCGTATTCTTTGAAAAGACTTTTTTACCCAAAACAAAGGCTATGAATAATCACATATCTAAACTGTTAGCTCATAATCTTAAATTTCATCTTTATATAAAAAATCATTTTATATTGTATTGTATTGTAATGAAATTATCCCCCTCAAAATACAAGTTTCTACTTTAAAAGCATGTCTCATTGTAGTAAAACAACGATGACAGGCTTCAACGTTCTAGACGTTCCCGTCGTCTCAAGAACGTGAAAATGCTCTCAATGACGTCTTGTGTAGAACGACGACGGCGTTCACGTTGCTCTTGGAATTTTAAATTGCCCATTATCATCATTGTTTTGAATGAAAAATGCTATTGAATTCAATCGCCGTCCGTGGCCCTAAAACGTCTGTTGCTTAAGCTCTCTACCAACCTCACAGGGACGAAGCCAGGATTTTGAAAGGGGGGAGCCGAAATCAAAATACATTTTTAGGGGGGTATGCTCCCCCGGGAAATTTTGAAATCGAGAGTCGCTGAAATGCCATTTCCTGGAAGATTTTACAGACTCTAAAGGTTAAAAATAAAATACTTAAAACATGCAAACGTCACATAGATACTCAAAATGCATACACTCAGTAGATTGAATACACTGTTTACAGTTTAGTTCCTGACACAATTCATATTGCATCAGTTTTGTAGTTACATGTCTGTCGTTTTATACTGAAAAAGGGGGGAGCCGCAGCTCCTCCCTGGCCACCTCATGCTCTCTACTATTCCCACAAGCGGGTGTCACTGGCAATTGCTTGGGTGTATGTATAAGTGGTGTTCTCACATCTAGATTGTTCCAAGCTACACTGATGAGCTGTAGTACGAAACACGAGTGTAGACTGAACTATATATATATATATATATATATATATATATATATATATATATATATATATATATATACAATTTTACGTGTGGAAGCTGCGGAGCTTCTTACATCGGAGAAACAATCCGACATTTACATACACGTGTGTCTAACCATATGGGAATCTCGCCTCTTACTGGGAAGAAGTATAGTAACCCTCCTCTCAGAAGTATCCTCTCTCATCACCGTGACACTGGTCACCCTGTTTCTTTTAATGATTTTAAGGTTATTTCTAGTTGCTCTTCCGAATCAGAACTTCTTTTGCGCGAAACTCTATTTATTCGCGATCTCAAACCTTCTTTAATTATTATTCTCTGAAGATGCATGTTGTGATAACAACGAAACGTTAGAAGTTTAAATAAATATTATGATTTCACTCTTGTTTTACTCTATATAATGGTTTATGTCAAAATATTATGCTGGGCTTTGATATTTATCATAAGATTACGATTCCCACCTGGTCAATCGATAGCTGATATATATATATATATACATATATATATATATATATATATACTATAGATGCAAAAAAGATATTGCCCACCAGGTAGGACGAATTTCGCGGTATGCTAAAGAATCACTATCATCATAGTCAATCGAGATATGGTCTGGAAACTCAGCTAAAGTGTTTGGTCTATCTTTTTGTTCGCCTTTATGCATTTTTGTGCACGGTGCACGGTCACTGAACACATTGTATTTTAGTAGAATGGAGGAATTGTCCAATAGCAACGATTAGTTCAATCACTTAACCGTGCTATTTAAATATTAATAAACCTAAAACAAAGGATGTGCACGGTGTAAGGTACGGTTCAACATAAAATCCCAGCTCATTATAGGCGCTTTGAAGTTTATTGAGTTTCCAGACCATATCTCGATTGACTATGCTATCATATTAATCGCGCTTTATTGAATACGTCACTCCCTGTTTTTTATCGTTTTTCCCACGCTAGAAAGGTCACCGTGGGGGGCATGCTAAACCGAGAGTTAATATCGGAAAGTAAATCGTAGAGTTAAGATTTCGGAGAGTTAACTTTCAGCCCCGCCCACTTTTCTCACCGACCACACCTAATTTCTTAACTCTCCTAATGTTTTATTTGAACTAACGTTGGAAGGTTAGTTTTAATTTCACTCTTTTCTTTCAAAAAGTGAAATAGGAAACGGGAGTTAATTTTGTCTTAAAAATTTCTGAGTTCCGATACTATTATTTGGACTAAGGTAACACAGCGAAGATTCTTAAGTTTGAGGTCATTCTTGCCTTACTTTCGATTTTTGGACGCAAGCTTTTCCCGGGCAAAATATGAGCATCGTTGACTATACACCAAATCGTAGTTTCACTTCGGCCCACATGCCAATTAGTTTCCTATTCAATTTTAGCCTGCGAAGCAGATGGTGGGTTTATTTTCGGGGGGAGGGTTTATATTTGGGGTCGTGGAATACCGGAGGCGGAAAACCCGTCAAAACAACCGTCTGCTTCGCAGGCTAATTCAATTTGGGCACCTGTGCAAATTACATCGTGTCTACATAGGCTGGGATTGGGTTTTTTTTCATGTTTTAAGTTCATTATTTTTAGACACTACGTTTAGGATTATTGTCAAGGATAATCGATAAGCAAAATTTATCCTTACAGAATACCTAAACATTAAAAAGTTTCTGAAATCAGAAATGTTATGTTTACTACGGCTGCTTCAGCCTCATGTTATATAAATGAACTACGTTTTACCCGACTCAGGTTGTATGCGCAGTCGAACTCCGATTTCGTCTATTTAATTATAAGAACATAACTCTTGTGAGAAACGAAGAGAATTACAATAAAATCAATTCCGCATCCTATTTTACTTTTTGAAGGAAAAGAGTTAAATTTAAACTAACTCTCTGACGTTAGTCCTAAGAAACCATCGGGAGAGTTAAGAAATTAGGTGTGGTCATTGATTTGTTTCGAGGAGGCTGGAACGAGTGTATTTTGTGACGTCACGCAAGGTACTCGTAGACTATAGCGCCTTCAAGGCTTTATGCTATAAATTTCGATTGATTCAGATTTCGTGAAGACAAACCGTGTCTTCGAACCTTCGAAAACTTCAACACTTTGCTCAGATAATTTCAAGCCTAAGGAATTCGAGAGAAGATATTGCGTGTTACATAGTTGAACAAAACCGAACTATCAAAAATTAACGACTGATCATCTCAGGATTTGTGTATTTCCAAGTATTCATGACCAAAGACCAGGTGTCGGAACTATAACCACGGCGTAAAGTTTATGTCCGAGTCATTAGACAGATAATTGATTTCAGAATCTGATTCACTGCTAGACATGATTGCTAGACAATACTTAGAACTTTAAGAATGTGAAGTTTGTCGAGCGCTGGCCAAATCGATGGAATGATATGTAAATCAAAGCAGCTCAGACCATCGAAGCAACAGCATCAAAGCTATAAACCGACTACCTTGCGTGACGTCAAAAAGACGACTAGATCCAGGCTCCTGGTTATAAAAAATTACGACGGCACTGGGCCAGCAAAAGCCAAATTCAACACGCCATAAAAACCGGACAATTTATCCAAATTGGAAAATTTTTTCACTAAAGCACTACAAATGAAGAGTACATTCGATGAGCTGAAAATTGATTTGGGGGTTAGGGGCACTTTAAAGTTTAAAGGGTATTGGCAATAAAAATTAAGTTTGTCTCATTTGAAAGAACTCGTCAAATGGTATAAGAAGACCTTTTACAATTTTTCCGTATCTGTTTTGGTTTTGAAAATATTTCGACCCAACTCAGCGTGCTGTCCGCCATCTTGGAATTATTTTCGATATGCAAAATTATGCATGTGACGACACAACCAGGGTAAAGTGAAATTTTTATCTTGCCAACCTTATGACATTATGAGCTAGAAACTCGATTTTTTGTTGCGCTATTTCCATTATAAATCAACCTCACAACATTTAAAAAGCCTTCCGTAGAAGTTTGGTCACCCACGGAGTAGTTTCATCAGGTTTACCCTGGTTGTGACGTCGCCAATTTCCTAGTTAATTAGACCCAATATTACAACAAGATGGCGGACAGCACGCTGTCTTTGGTCGAAATATTTCCAAAACCAAAACAAATACGGAAAAATTGTAAAAGGTCTTATACCATTTGACGAGTTCTTTCAAATGAGACAAACTTATTTTTTATTGCCAATGCCCTTTAACTTTCCAAAATCTTAAAGGTGTTGTTACACGATGCGATTCTTCTTGCAACTTGCAACAAATCCTTGAATGTTGTAAGTTGCATAAAAAATCGCACCGTGTAACACCCCGTAGCAACTTGCAATTTTGTCATTTTTGCCGTGTTGGAACTTGCAAGAATGGGTTCTCATGGCGAGAAATGGTGGACATAGAGAGGCGGAGCTAAAGCCCTATTAAACTAGTACCTATGTCGTGCGGTCGTCACAGTTCCGCGATTCAGAAGAAAAGAGAACAACTAATTTATGCAATGTTGGATGAAATCTTCATTCGATGATCAGAAAATACTGAACCTTTGAGATTGAAAACCGCAACAACGACAAATACAGGCTAGAAATGAAGAATATCATCGAAAAGACGGATCTTTATAGTAGTCGAATCAGATCGAAACTTGTACGGAAATAGTATACCTCTGTTTGATTTTCGATAACGTGAGCAGCAAGGTTGATACAATTTGCGTATTCGCCATATTGGCTTATGTTAGACTTGTGCTCAAAATAGTATATCAAAAACCGCAACGGATTTAATATCTGTGGCATATCGCTCATGATATTTATATCGCAGATGTGTTGCACTATACGATTCAGATTGAAACATTTGAAATAATTTAAAAATTGACACTGCTACGACGATTGTTTCACTCATCCTCTATGTAAGTCCTATTAATCTTGCAGAACTTTTCTAGTCAAAATTTTTGTAAGTGCATGGGCATGCCATGACTTTTTCCTGCAATTTACACCCTTCCTGCAACTTGCGATTTTTTTTTCCATATGTAAATTTGTTGCTAGTTGCAAGAAAAATCGCATCGTGTAACAGCACCTTAACTCTCCGATATCAACCCTCTGTTTAGTCAAAGCCGTTATAACTGATTCATAACCAGCTTCACTATAACGTCTGATTTATAAGACAGTTGATACTATAGGTGAATGTCGCAACTATTTTCGTTGAGTTAGCTACCGTACGTTGGGTGGCCAACTTGAAAGCATATCCTACTCTTTTCTCTTGCTCGACAGTATATTATTATATATTAGTATTTAATATCTATTTATGAATAAGTAAACATGTGAATAAAGCTATTGCTTAATGTCTATTATAACATAGCTTTGATATAAGAACGTTTTTGATTGGCTGTCGTGCGTGCTCCGTAACTCGATGGAGCACGGCAAAAAAGCGCGGGAAACATTTTTAAAACAAAACTGAGTTCTAAATTGACTTTTTATGACCTTTTATATTATCAAAATACTGAGTCATTTTGACATTTAATTCTATTGAGTAATAAAGAACAACGACCCAGAAGACATAAACTGGGTCTGGGTAACAGAGTTTAAACTGTCCCTTTGGTTGGATTTTAGTGAACAAAAAAGTCTTGGCTACGAAAGTAGAAAAACACAACAACCAAAACGATTCGCCGGCTTGTGAAAGGATTTAATGCTATGTTATAAAAGAAATGGCTCATGGTTTAGTGTGCTCCATCGAGTTATGGATGCACTTGGGAAATTCGGAGAGCACTAAAAAATCTAGAGTTGGTCTCGGCTACGCCTCGACCAACTCTTACGACTTTTTCGTGCTCTCCCAATTTCCCGCGTGCATCCGTAACTCGATGGAGCACGCTAAACCATGAACCATTTCTCAATTGTCCATATTTTCTATTGCATAAACATCAGGTGTGCACATGGGCTGTCTAAAACGTACACTTGTATTCGTGTTAAATGCGTGGACCCTGATCAAATACATTGTACAGTCCGCTTGGTTTGAAACGTCGAATTAAAAATCATCTCTAGAATTTAGGATGTTAAAGTTGTGCCGAAGGACCGTATTTGCTTCGGAATTTGCTATTTCCATTCAGTGTTTGCATTCCCATCTATACATTTTACAGGCAGACAGGAAAACGAACAAAGAACCAAATGAACAGGCCAACGGACGGACGGACGACCTGACGGAGAGGCTGACGGGGGACGGACGAACTGACGGATAGACGAACTGACGGAGGGACGGACGCGGACGGACAAACGGACGGACGGACGAACTGACGGAGGGACTGACGGAGGGACGAACGGACAGGCAGGCAGGCAGGCAGGCAGGCAGGCAGGCAGGCAGGCAGGCAGGCAGGCAGGCAGACAGACAGACAGACAGACAGACAGACAGACAGACAGACAGACAGACAGACAGACAGACAGACAGACAGACAGACAGACAGACAGACAGACAGACAGACAGACAGACAGACAGACAGACAGACAGACAGACAGACAGACAGACAGACAGACAGACAGACAGACAGACAGACAGACAGACAGACAGACAGACTGACTGACTGACTGACTGACTGACTGACTGACTGACTGACTGACTGACTGACTGACTGACTGACTGACTGAGACGGACGGACGGACGGACGGACAAACGAGATAGGAATAATAGCTAGGCTGAATCAATAGCAATTTTATCCTATTTATCGCAGTAAAAACTCAGATTGTCATGCAAAAACACAGATTGTCATTTCTAGGACATTTGTAGCCATATTTAATACTTAGCCGATTAATACACTGTTACACGCAATTTTTCACGCGACTTGACTCGTAACGGCCTTGACATATTGTTGCTCTTTAGCAACAAGAATAACTCTGTTGTCGACCAATTTTGTTAGATGCATACGAATGCATATTCTTTTGTCATGTATTTATATATGCAGCCAAATATTTTAAGTTAGTATATTTTTATTATTTTCTCCGTATTGTACTGAGAAACGTAATTGTCTCGCAGTGGCATTGACGTATTTTTGCAGGACAAGACGAAAAGTTGCATGAGTCATTATAGCGTGTAACATTGTGCAATAGTCAAAACCACGCGAGACAACTGAGTTGTGGCGATGTCACACAAACCAGAATCTATACTTTCTCAAAGTCCTTTTCAAACATTTTTGACCTTTAGACATTTTTGACCTTTCAGTTCCTCGTTGAAAAGGACTTTTCCCACCTGAAGCGCGCCAAAATTCACCATTGCTATACAAGTGCTATCTTTGGAAGTTGGAGTTAAACAGACTCTTGAAAACGTTTTAGTAGGGGTAGAACCACTTTCCATTGCATGTACGACAACCTGAAACACGTCAAAACAGGGCGATGTACATTTCAGCGATTTCCCGCCAGAATATTTAATTAGATTCAAAAACCTGCAAGCGAAACAAGTCCGCATCTTTCCTCCCGCTTTTCCGCCCTCCCACCTTTCCGCTCGCCCGTAAAAACTAGCGCTACTTGGAGCAAGTCTAACCTCAATCGGGTTCTACTCTGTAGACTTGTCACGCAACGACCTTGGCCATTGCACAGCGTGTCAAAACAATTATGTCAACACCACGCGAGACAAATTGCATGAAAAATTGCACCGTGTGTAACAACATAAGTGATCTGCGATTTGACCTGCTAACCCATTAATAGTTCTCGAAGCATTCATAGTCACATTTTTCAAATAAACAGTCGTTAGCTGTTGACAGGAAGATGGAAGATAGATGTTGAAGTTCAATTACTACTAATCAGAACAAGCTGCCAGAATTGACAACAACCAACTTTTTAAACACATTGGATAAAGCATCCATAAAATATTATTTAAAGGCGCAATGTCATTGCTATCTATTAGAGAAATATATACGAGAGGAACAAAATTGCTCCAAAATCGCACAAAACTTCATAAGGGACCGGTCATTATTTATAGTCTGGGTGGGTTGAAGAGAAAATACCTTGGATCACAATTTTTTTTTAACCCCACTGTAAAACAGAAAAAACATTTACCCCGGTGGCGTAGGAATCGGGGGTCGCGCCTCCCCCCAAGATTTTACGTGGATGGGCCGGGAAAGCTTTCCTCTCCCCCCTCCCCCCCCCCCCCCCAAAAAAAACAACTCAACTGTTTAGTCTGTCAACTGTGGTTTTCATTCCTTCAATATCACTATTACGTGTTTCTAGAGCCATTAAATGTTTGAGGCACATAATGTTCCATTCTATTTCATATGTATATATATATAATATATAGCTGCTGCTTTGATTGCTAGTTTTATGGCCGAGGTCAAGGCATTGTTGAGACTGGGTACAACACCAAGAGGTTGGCTATTTATTAGTCAATTTGCGTGAGTTTCGCCGAGCAAATGATGGACAGGAGTGCTAACAGAGGATCGATTAAGCAATATTATACCATGCATCTAGTTTTAAAAGAAAAATATATAGTCCTTAGTATTGGTAACAATAAAGTTAATGTATAAATATTACTTTCTAACGTTTTACTGACACCCAAAAATTACCACCAACCCCCCAAAATTTTACTTTGCTATATAGCCTTCGGATCGCCGATGATCAAAACTGCCGAGGTTAAAATGGATAGCAGATGTGTGACATCTTGATTTCTGCCGGTCACTAGAAATCAAGTTTAACCCCTTGGTGACTGGGAGCTCTCCCATTGACAATTAAAATATCGGCTGGCGTTAGCCAGAGTAAAATACTAAAGTCTGAATTAGACCCAGTCTGGAAGAAGTTAATTCAAATAAATTCGTATGACAAATTAAATTGCGGTGCCTTGAAAGCTAGCTTGCGGGCGCAGCTAACTTTCAAACCACTTTATATTCTGTGTGTGACTTCGTTCGTTCGTTCGTTCGTTCGTTCGTTCGTTCGTTCGTTCGTTCGTTCGTTCGTTCGTTCGTTCGTTCGTTCGTTCGTTCGTTCGTTCGTTCGTTCGTTCGTTCGTTCGTTCGTTCGTTCGTTCGTTCGTTCGTTCGTTCGTTCGTTCGTTCGTTCGTTCGTTCGTTCGTTCGTTCGTTCGTTCGTTCGTTCGTTCGTTCGTTCGTTCGTTCGTTCGTTCGTTCGTTCGTTCGTTCGTTCGTTCGTTCGTTCGTTCGTTCGTTCGTTCGTTCGTTCGTTCGTTCGTTCGTTCGTTTTATATTGTTCTCGGTCCTCAGGGGAGCATGCAGAAAACAATGGTCTCATTACCTGAAACAATATGAAAACGCTAGGAAAACGTATATGTGTGGATGGGGTCTAATTTTCCCGTGCATGTTGTTGAGGGAAAATACATGCAAGCGGGAAATTTAGAAGAAGACAAAGGATTTCTTTGTCTTCTAATTTTCCCTCATCAATATGCACGGGAAAATTAGAAGACAAAGGACAAATTTCCCTCTTGCATGAGCGATGAGGGAAATACGAGGTTTCCATTCCCTCGGGGAACAAAAGAATCCAAGGCGATCATAGTATTAGTATAGGATAAATACCGAGAACGGAGGCTTTAAGCCAGATATATCCCGAGGGCCGAATTATCCGACTTAAAACACGATTGAGGAAGGTTTTCAAAAAAATAGCCTTTGCTGAGTGTCGAAGGACATTGTTATGTCGAATGTTGACGGGATTTATGAAATAATAAGACTCCAAAGCAGTTTATTAAACAAACTTGAGAAGTACGTAAAGGTTCATTGAACACATACACAGACCTCTACAAGCTTGTTTGAATAATTAGTCAGATGAATAATCAGTACCAGATATCATTACAGCATTGGACATGCGTATTGATGCAGTATCAATCCCACATTTTATGCAATTATGCTCAACGTTCAGTGTAATAAAGTGCTGACACAACCAACAGATTTTGATGATTTTCATTGGTTTGCTTTTTTCTCGTAAACTACGTGAAGCGGAAAGCAAACCCTTGCTCTCCTTCTCGTATGTGGGCGCTAGGAACCCTATGAATTGGGCAATTATAAATTCATATAGGGATTATATATATAATCCCCGGGCTTTATATATGTAATGCCTATGACTTTATAATGAGGGATTTATGGGATATAAATCCCTCAAAAAAACAAAGAAAACCGACTTGATCGTGTTTTAATATAAATCCTATACATAAACTGACACGATGCGACTTGTAGCCCAACAAGTACTTGTGACACACGTACGGTTTAACTAGTTCCCAGTCATATAAATATCGAAAACAACCTCGGTCTTACCATCTGAGTTCCAGTGGCTCAATGGTGAGAGCGTCTGGCTGGCAATCGAAAGGTTGTGGGTTCGAGTCCCGTCTGGAGCTCAAAGTTTTTCTCTGAGTTCTACTTACAACAGCTTGTACAGGGTGACAAATTGTAATTCTTACCTCTCTTAGCTTTTTTCTTACCAATTTTATAGTACCCTTCCATGCAGCTCGTTTTCTGCTCTTTCTTCGGGATATAGTTTTCGCTGAACGCAAAGGATCGATTATGGTAAAAAAAGACACATGCCGCAATTTATTTTTGCTACGGTGGGTTGAAAAGTAAAGTTCAGTTTGACACGAAACTTTAACTGAATGTTTAGCTGAACTAACAAATAACAATGGACTTTGTCTATTCACACAGTTCTTTGCCTATTCTATAGAATAGAATAGAATAGAACAGAACAGAACAGAACAGAACAGAACAGAACAGAACAGAACAGAACAGAACAGAACAGAACAGAACAGAACAGAACAGAACAGAACAGAACAGAACAGAACAGAACAGAACAGAACAGAACAGAACAGAACAGAATAGAATAGAATAGAATAGAATAGAATAGAATAGAATAGAATAGAATAGAATAGAATAGAATAGAATAGAATAGAATAGAATAGAATAGAGCGGACATGAACCAAGAGATATGCTATCTTTTTTTCTTTCAAAATGGTACAAATGTCATTGAGAATTTTATTCGTACGCATGTAGGTCTGGTGAGCAGCGCTAGGCCGTAGTTATAACGGAATATCTCGTTTCCCTATAAACATCCACTAATAACGAGCTAATAGAGGTATGCAGTTTGTTGAATGTCTTCTAGTCGTTCACTGCATGAAAGTATGCATGTTCACAAAATGTTAATCCCCCATTTGTCATTTTTAATCTTCCATCACGAAGTGTCAGACGGTCACATCGTCACAGTACTCTACTATATTCGTAGTCGGACAATTGTGACAAACACGATTAATGAGTTTGCTGGGTTTTTTCGGATTGTTCTTAATTGCCTTGTAATCCTTTTAGCTGGACTGGAAAAATGATGAGAGGAGAGGAGAGCCAGGAGAAGAGGCGGTTATTTGAAGGGGGTCCTATTTTTTGCCTCAAATGCTGGGCGCTTATTCGCGGGTAGATCGAATCTATAGCTTTCGGCTTCTTTTTCTCCGTCACAAAATTGCATTTTTGTACAATATACTTCCGATGGTACCTATATATACGCTTTTGGTGAGTTGCCGATCCCTTCGCTATTGGACAGCTTTGCCTTTGGTCAAGTACCGGTGTTCATGGACGGTGATTGACTCAGTAGTTGATCAGTTATATAGCTGTATGACAACGAACTGTCTTGATCGTCGGAATATGCTTACAGCTGCATGCATAAGCCAGTCGCCAATGGTGGTCATACAGCCAAAGTCGCCGTAACTTATCAACTATACGAAGCAATTAATCACTTGGAAAACCTACGAACGCTTGAATTTGCGAAATCTAATACGAGTTTAGAAGACATCAACATGCCTCGTACTAACTGCAATTTGCAGTAGCCCAAGCAAACGCCTGACCAGGAACCTTCTGCGTGGCATCTTTTTCTGTTTTGCCATCAAGGTGTCAACAACAGTGTCCCCTCCCTCCCACCCTTTAATGTAGCTTAGCCGAAAAATGTGTGTTAGTACAATCGAGTTTTTGCAAGTACGATTATCAGATTATAATAAAGCAGTTGCGGTGGCAGCATAGTCAATCGAGATATGGTCTGGAAACTCAGCTAAAGTCTTTGGTCTATCTTTTTGTTCGCCTTTATGCATTTTTGTGCACGGTGCACGGTCACTGAACACATTGTATTTTAGTATATATGAATGAATTGTGCAATAGCAACGTTTCAGTTCAATCATAGTCCCTAGAAATTAATTGTCTGGAAACGCGGCCAAAGTCTTTGTTCTAGGTTTTTGTTCACGTTTGTGCACCTTATTTCACCTTAACGCTTGCTGAACACACTGTATTTTTGGTATAATGAAGCAATCAACCAATAGCATCGTTGCTTTATCAATATTAATGAACGTGAAACAAAAGATTGTGCACCTTATTTGCCACCCTCAACCTAAATTGTAGCTCATTGTTAACCGCTTTGACATTCGCCGCGTCTCCAGACAATATAATTCTAGGGACTATGGTTCAATCACTCAACCGTGCTATTTAAATATTAATAAACCTAAAACAAAGGATGTGCACGGTGTAAGGTACGGTTCAACATAAAATTACAGCTCATTATAGGCCCTTTGAAGTTTGCCGAGTTTCCAGACCATATCTCGATTGACTATGGTGGCAGACCTTACAGCATATCCCAGCGTGAGAAATATTGTATTTTTAACAGTTTTTGAACAAAGCTGCTTTCAAAAAACAACGTGTCAATTTGTATCGTACACAAAACGAGCAAATAAATTTTGTCAACACCAACTTCTCAAAAAAAAAAGAAAAAAAGAGAATGGTCGTGTGTTGAGTCAACAAGCACAAAAAGCTTGGATAATAAAACTCTTGATCACATGTGGATGATGTGGTGTTTAAACCAGCTGATTGGTCAAGTCAAATTTCATAACATTCTAATTCATGATGTCGAAACATGGCATGGGCACATTCCCCATATACTTCAACGCCATTGAAAGAGATTTCTTATATACAGATCGAGAGAATGCGAAAGATATTTGAGAAGTCCGAAATGACGCAAAGAGACTAAACGGTTAATCACTCGGCTTCCTGGAGCGATTGCTATTTTGCTTATCCTTATTAACAAGGCAGCTGGTTCTAAAAGGCACAGCACCGGCACCAATTAGTGTTATATATGCACCAGTTACAGCTAGCAAGAAAGATCACAAGGAGAAAAGACTTGATTCAAATCGGCTAGCCACACTCATAAAGCCATGCATAGAATAGTGTTTCCATCTTATTTTTAAACATTTTGAAATTAAAATGCCAAGTCAGCTGGCGGTTATTAACAACGCCGATAAACTCATAAAAGAACATTGTTTTCCTCGAGACTGGCCACTGGAACGTTCATGGCCTTGATGAATACGTCCATAAGCAAATAAAGGCATGATTTGTTGTACTTATACCGTGAAATTTTGTCGAAGAAGTAGACAAAGAAGATAACGTTTTTTTGGCAACATGGTCGATCTGACCATGGCATAGCCGAAGTTGAGGTAGATATATAGAGGAATACCCCAAAACATCTAAGGTCATAGCATATTGACATGCATCGTTGCAGACATTGTTTCTATCGTTCGCTTTGCAAAGAGGCAGCATTTCACCTCTGATAAGAACTCCTAGTACATACACTATTCCATGGTACATATAATTATATACAAACGCAATATTGTGACTCGAAGTTTGGAATTTGAATGTGCTTAAAACTGAACTATGCAGAGTTGAATAGAGATTTCAACCTTCCTCTGGTTATACGATTTCAAAGCCTTCATCAACTTTAAACTAACGGAAATTTTTGTTTTTTAAGTTCCCAAGCGGGACTCGATCGAACCCCAAACGTTCGGATCGTCAGTGAAACGCTTTAAAAGTCTAACCCATTACCAGAAATTTGGGTCATTTGTGCCGCTGCTCTCGGTCAGCGGCTATATTCGCCTAATAATATTCTAGAATGTCTAATGAGTGTGACTCTACTGTATTCTAGTGTTTCTCATTATTCAGGCCATTGAGTTCTTTAGAATTCGCCTAAATCGTGCATGTATGTACTGTGAAATCAAGCAAGTTGAAACGCTTTTGGAAGTACTATGCTAGAGACAAATGAGGACCTTTATGTGCTCTTGAAGTAGACTGACTCATGCCGAATACAATGCGAGTCGGGCACTTCGCATCGCCCGTAACGTTGTCGGTCAATTTGGCCAATTTCTAGAACCTGTTTGCAAAGATTACTATGCATGGCTAACACTATGGATAGTGGCGCTTTCAGTGCAAAAATAAGACGAGCTAGGGAAGTACTTTGTCGTCGAAGTAAGCAAATGTTTTTTAGTTATAACTGTTCCTTAGTCCATGCTGAAGGCAAATGGAGTCGGGCAAAGAAGAAATATGTCACCGTTTAAGCAAAATTTGAATTATTATGTGCTCTATCTCCTTATTATTTACTGTTGAGAATCTCCATTATTATGGTCCTTAATACGCACGCGCGCCACCATCTTGTCCCAAATTTCTGGTAATGCATTTGAGCTGCTGGGACTGCAGATAGATTGAGTTCGATGTGTGACATATACTGGGCTAATGGGCAAGTATGATGTATTATATAATATAGTGCCGTAATACATGACTGTTGTTAAGAGAAGAGATGCATATGCTATAGCTGGGATATGAGAATTGAGTGTAAATATTCTCCAAGCTATTTTACTCAGAAAGATTTTCTTACTTCCCAAGCGGGACCCGAACCCACAACCTTCTGATCGCCAGTGAGACGCTCTAACCATTGAGCTACTGATATAACTCACTCAGAGTTCGATGTATGATATACATACTGGTATATATTATTATTTTTCACATGCCTCGGTTTCCTTTATTCTTTTAGGGGAATATATTCAATAGCCCCTGTCAAAACAATAGATTAATATTCCCCTCTAATATTCCCCTCAAAGGCTCTAATATTCCCCTTTGCCATTCCTCGCTATAATATTCTCCTCTAATCTTCCCGTCTGACAACCCCCGCACCACTCCTTATCTATGAAATCCTGTCAACCTCGCCATGTGAAAAATAAGTACGGCATTTTGAGGCCCCTCGGGGATATGTTTATTCACCTCGGGCTTCGCCCTCGGTGAATAAATCACATATCCGCTCGTGGCCTCAAAATAACCTATGCTTATGATGCAGTAATCCATGATTTGAACGTGCACAAGGTATATTTACTTGTCAATTGCACGATTGTTTGTTCGATATAATAAAACACCTATTGGATTCATCTTCGCCCGATATGGAAAATATTTAAGTCTCAAATTTTAATATTAGGCTCGACCTCCAGTCTCGCCCAATATTGAATTTTCGACTTAAATATTTTGCCATATCGGGCTTAGATGAATCCAATAAGTTATAATATACATGGTTTGGAAGCTCAACAAAAGTCATTGTTTTATGGTTTTGTTCAGGTTTATGGAAATCTTTGCATTTTCACGGTTACTGAACATATTGCATGTGTTCTGTATAATGAAACAATCATCCAATAGCAACGTTTGGGTTCAATCACTCAACTGTACTGTTGAAATATTAATAAACCTAAAACAAAGGATTTGGCACCTTCATGTACCTTTCAACACGAATCGCGGGCTTCCAAACATGTATATTTTCTGTTAACTATGATCCGAGAAACGAATAACACATTTTTCGTATGTCACATTCGCGAATGACAAATCGGGAATTTCCACGAAATAAATTCCCGCCTTTTCTGCCTTACAAATACATGCGTTTTGAAAAAATCCTATTTTTCTTGTATATAGTGTTATTTATATTATTATACGGCAATATTTGTATTGTTATAAGCAAGCATGTTAGCAGCTGCATGCTATTATTTTATATATATCGTACATTTGTCATTCGAAAATATATAGTTTATCCATGCACTAGCGTGAGTGTCCATATAATAAACAGAACACTCAGAACATTTGAAAATATAGATTTCAGATTCTCGTTGCAAGAACAAATATCTCACCCGTTCGTTGCCCTCACAATGTAATAATCGGCGCCGAACTGAAAATTCGTTTTCTGCCGTGTCTTGATAATTATGACACCACCATGAATACAAATCCTTGAATTTAAACTATTTCGAGATGATATTCACTATTTGTTCGCCTCAATCATTGATATATATATATAATATATATATACCGCTAGAAATTTTCGTGTAAATAGTCGGCTAATTTCTTTTCAGTTCATCCGAAAATTCTCTACATTAAATTACACCAACAAACAAAATCATGATAACGGCATGCATTTCAGTTTATTTTTTCACTTACCCACTACTGATATAGCGTAACCAAAGATGATTGTTCCTTTTCAGCAAAATCCCACAAACAAAAACAAAAACAAAGAACTGTATGGAATAAAGAAAAAGCAATTATTCGGTTGAATTCCTTGCTGGACTGAAATACAAGACATTCGGTCGCAAAAACCAGATGTTGGCAATGTTGAAATTTGCAAATTAATAAAACGGCTTGCTTCGCCCAATTAAACTGAACATGCAAATGACAATTTCTTTTTATTAAAACCGAAGAGACAAGTTTTATAATTAAAACCCATAAATCAACTGTAATATGTTTTTAGTATGTATACAATAAAACAAAAAAAATAGAGAGAAAAAAACAACAACAAACGGCAGCAAGAAAATTATTAGAATCCACATAAACAAATGTTTTAATGTATTTTATGAAAAATGTACATGTTTAAAAGACATTACAAAAAGCACATAGAAAAGAACTGGGCCCCAAATAACATGATATTAAATCTAAACGTTAATATAAGGCCCTGCATGTTTACATGAAGTAATAGAGAGCTTAAGCATATTAGGCGTTTTTGAGACACGGACGGTGACCGGAAGAACAGGAATACAATACAGAACTACTGAACCGTGTATTCTTCGAAAAGATTTTTTTACCCAAAACAAAGGCTATGAATAATCACATATCTAAACTGTTAGCTCATAAGCTTCAATTTCATATTTATATAAAAATACAGATCCTTTATTTTACATTGTAATGTAATGAAATTACCCCCCTTATAATACAAGTTTTCTACTTTAAAAGTATGTCTCGTTATAGTAAAACAACGATGACAGGCCTCAACGTTCTAGAAGTTCCCGTCGTCTCAAGAACGTGAAAATGCTCTCAATGACGTCTTGTGTAGAACGACGACGGCGTTCACTTTGCTCTTGGAATTTTAAATTGCTCATTATCATTGTTTTGAATGAAAATTGCTATTGAATTCAATCGCCGTCCGTGGCTCTAAAACGTCTGTTGCTTAAGCTCTCTATTGAGTGTTCAAGTCAAATCTCGCATGTTGCTTCTCCTTCTTGTGTTTACATGGAGAAGATTGAAAGTTTTTGATCTGATCGAAACGGATGGCCGAAGCTAATCCACGCAGTGGAGTGGATTGACTTGAGTTCAACTTTCAAGCAAGGACTTGAATGTACCCAATCTGATTCATCTAAACACGGTTTAACTGAAATGACTTGATATACGCATGAGTGAAGTTGGTGCGTGTCGTGCTAAATGGCAGACATTGAGGGAAGCAAAGAAAATAGTGTTCCAAAACCGAAAACAATGTTCCAAGCAGATCGGATTCTTCATGTAAACATGTGCCAGGATTGACTTCACTCGCGTTTTTTCGATCCGATTGGACTGTCAATGTACTTCATGTAATCAGGGCCTAAATGCTAGCTCGGATATGAGAATTGAGTGAGAACGTTCTTCGAGCCATTTTTCCCAGAAAAATTTCTGAGTTCCTACGCGGGACTCGAACCCACAATCTTCTGATCGCAGGTGAGACGCTCAAACCATTGAGCAACCGGGACTCAAATGATTTGAACGTAGGTTGAGTTCGATGTATGACAGCTATATATATGTGCAACTGTTTTTCCCACCGCAGTGTTTATATGAGACCAACTGGGTGGCAGCCGGGATCTCGGCAAAGCGGGATAAACAATACCCCATATAAACACTTTCCCCCGGCGGGTAACTCAGCGGGATGAATTTGCTATATTCGTTACTTGATGTCACTTTCGTTGATGAGAATTATCTCAAATATTACAACCCGCAAGGTAACTCGCTTTCATAAACACACAACGTAAAGTTTATCCCGGCAAACCGGGTAACTTGGAGTAACTCGCCTGCATATAAACATGCCCTAAATGTTAATATCTTTATGAATAATCTAAAAACCAATTTCATCGCCGAGATAATGTAAGTGGAAACAGGGGCGTAGGAAGCTTGATAAAGTTAGGGGGGCCGACTCCCACGAGGCGCCACCATGGTTGGCGCCGCCACCATGGTTGGCGCCGAGCGGAAAAATTTTGAAATTTGGAGTCTCTAGATCGTCGGAAATGGCATTTTCAGAGTCTTCTCTACCTCTTTCGTTAGGCCCTTTCATTATGATTTGTGAGTCTATGCTATCCGTGAGTCAGGATGGATTATTATTAATTGGCCGATCAGCGCAATCGAAGTCGCATTTTCAGAGTCTTCTCTACCTCTTTCGTTAGGCCCTTTCATTATGATTTGTGAGTCTATGCTATCCGTGAGTCAGGATGGATTATTATTAATTGGCCGATCAGCGCAATCGAAGTCGCACTTATAATGCAACATCTGTGAGAACCAGTTGGGTTATTTTGTTTTTGTTGGCAGAATTTCCTTTGTCCCTCATTTTCTTGCGTTTTCCTTTTTATGTCAGAAGAGTTATTTTACGTTTTAGTTTTAATATTTATTACTGGTCCTTCTTCTCCTTATGGTCTTTATAACAACAATTTTTCTTTGCCTGCCGTTCGTCGTTTGGCGTATGAACGTGAAGCTTAAGCTCCCTAATAAGAGTTAATACTACGAATCATTATATTTACAACACCGCCTTACTATCGCCCTGGAAAAGACATTAATCGAAGGAGCCAAAAAAAGACCTTCTACGTTCGTTAGAAGCTGCAAATGTCTTTGCTATCTCGTGGATGTCTAGATCATCGATTTCCGACTGATAAATGTTCAGAATTATGGTGTTGTTCAGTCTTTCTTGACCCATCGTCGAACGAAGGTACGATTTCAGTCTTCTAAGCACCGAGAAGGTGCGTTCAGCTGTAGCACTTGTTGCTGGAACTGTAAGGTATAGCCTAAGAAGCTTGTCAACCTCAGAAAACAGTTTTCGGTTGTTGGGATTTTCAACCATTACATTGCACAGGGTTTCAATCTTGGTGACCTCTTTTATTGGCACTGCGGCATTTGAACATTTAACCAGATCAGGAAGCATCTTCAATTGTAACTCCAGACGTTCCATGTCAAGATCTTCCGCGTAGATATCAGAAATCGTTTCTGCAATCACGAAATGGTTTGCATTGGCAGCTCTTAAAAGTAGTTGTTCAACATCTCTAAGCAACGAGAAGCTTTTCTGGTCAAATCGTCGAAGAAGTTCTTGATGTAGAAGATCGAGAACTTCAAAGTATTGCTGGCGGTGAAATGCTTTTGGGCTGCTGAAGCAATGCCCAGCAGCACCATCATCTAATCTTGCTGGTGTTTTCTGTTGCCGCGCGCCAGAGATGGAGCTTCTGTTTTACCTTCGGATTCCTTTACTACGCCGTCGTAGAAATTGTTGAACTCTTCATCTGAACGCAAGCGCTTGTAATAATTGCGGGTAAGATTAGAAGAATTAAGAGCGAATTGGATACTGCAATCTTTACTCTGTAAAGTTCGGGATAGTTCCTCTCCTGCACTAAACACAAGATAGGACAATCGCAAACCAAACAGAGTCGAGAACTTCCCAAGTCTTGCCAGCATACCATCTGCTTTCAGACCAACATCTCCGCCTTCGACAACAACATCTTCTAAGGTTGCTTTAAGAGCCTCATATAGTTATCCAAGACAGCGCCAATAGCGTCGGTTCGAACTGTCCAACGAGTTGGGCAAAGAGGTTTTAGATTCTGGTGGCCAGTCACGGGATTTTCTTCAGTTTGCTTTGAATTGAATATTTCAGCCCTCTTTGGCGACTTGTTAACAATATGGACAGCTTCCCGGACCAAGTCTAAGGCATCTTTTATCAGGCGAAACGATTTGCACGCATCTTGCAAACACAAATTAAGGCTATGGGCCAAGCAGTGAACTGGTATTGCACGTGGTTCCTGTTGTTGAATTTGAGTAGAAACACCACGGAATCCACCACTCATCGCTGCAGCACCATCATAACCTTGGCCACGACACTGATTCAAAGGCAAGATACATCGTAAGAGAACATCCTTTAGGTGTGCCACAATTGAATCAGCTGTGCAACTTGAAATTTGGACAAGACCTAATGGATCTTCATGGATGTTATAACACTCATCCACCCAACGACAGCAAATGACCAATTGCTCTTTATTGGAGATATCTCTAGTTTCATCTGCCATGATACCAAAATATCCTGCCTCTCGGATTTTTACAAGAATTCTATGCAGAACATCTTGACCCATCATACTAATGATTTCATTCACAATCTGGGGAGATTGATAGTACTTTAACTCCAGCCACTTTAAAATCTCCGGCACATCTTCAGCCCTGGCCTTCAATAGCTGGTATAGATTTCCATCTTCATCTTCATGCCCTAAATTTCGATTAACAACAATTGGTAAAGAATGTAAAATTTCTGTTGACTATGATTTAAAAATTGCCATGTGTATTTGTTGGGTGGACTAATAACTAAATAACAATCTTCTTTTCTTGTCACTTACCTCGTAATGGCATTCCTTGTCTAAGAAGATATTTAATGGATGATATTTCCTTTTTCAGCAATGTGCGGTGCAATGCCTGAGAATTTTCAAGTTGAGTTGCTAGCTGGCTAGCAACTGAAGGTTGACGCATAAGGATATGTTTCTCCATGCTTTCTCTATGTGCTTGGCTGGTCTCGTGCTCTTTAAACCGCTGGAGAGCTTTCTTCCAGTTACTAAAACCATCCTCGGTAAAGGCACTTTCTTGCTTTGAACTGAATGTTAACAATCCTTTTTTCTTCATTTTTCGGCAGTAGTAACAGAAAACTGAATTGCTGGTGCCACATAAGGTAATCCAAGGATAACTATCATACCAATCTGCCTGAAATGTCCTAAGACGAAAGTTTTTTCCTTGACCAGAAGCATAGGGTGTTTTTGCCAGGATATTCTTACAACGTGGTTGAAATGGCTCACTTGAGTCTTCTGCACAACATAAATTTGTGCATTTACTAGTACCCTGGAAAAAGAAATAGTATATAAAGGATGGGTGAGGAAAATAACAAGTTACTATGATCGTTTTCCCAAAAAAGCCATAAATAAAGGTATTGTAATTGTAATTTGTAAACTTACATCAGATAGGTGAGACTATGTTTACATGGTACCGGACGAATTCGAGACCGGTTCCGAATTCGTCCGGTACCATGTAAACGTAGTCTGAGATAGCCTTTTATTAACAGACTTAAACGTTAAAAATACCTGATGACCATTAACAGTTTCATCCAAGACCAAGGAAGAAGTTAAGGGTTGGTGTTCTTCACACCAAGTTACATCTGAAAATAAAAGGCCAAAATATTTAACATCCTTAATAGCATTAACAGAATAGGTAATATCTTCGAGTTTCGACAACTTACTATTAAACTATACTATAAATCAAAATCTTAAAATCCCTTACCTTCTCCCAAGATGCTGACGTTTCTTTGTTCGGCTGCTTCGGCACTAGACTCGGAGGCAGTTGGGTCACTGGACTCTTGTTGATTTTCTTTGAGCTTAAAAAACTCTTTGATAGAACGTGAGGGTTTATTCGCACTCATGTTTTATTCATGTTTTGCTTATGGCTTGCGACCGCGCTAGATGATAACTATTTGGGGAAGCAAATACCGCTGCCTGACACTATAAAACAAATGCTCATGAAATTGAACATCCGATGAACGACGGACGAAAAATGTTGTTATTAAAATATCGATCACAGATACTTCTAGTTTTGAATTCAAATATTTCGCTGCAATTTTTTTTAAATTCAATTATTTTTGAAGGGGGGGCCGAAAGCTATTCCGGCCCCCCCTTATAAAATATTGGGGGGGCAGCGGCCCCCCCGCTTCCTACGCCCCTGAGTGGAAATAAGAACTCTTAGATTAAAAACTCGTTATGTCTATAAGAATAATTTTAGATAATAATTTTAGATAACATTTTCAAAATATTTCAATTACATGTTCTCGTTGTTATATAATGAATAAACCTAAAATGGTTTTTTTTTGTTCTTTTTTATTTCAAAGCTTGACTTTCAAAGTCCGAAAATTTAGCTGCTATATATTGTTTGTGTTTTCCCCTATACAAAAGTACAATTTTTGGAATTTTGACCATTTTCAGTTTTAATTAGCTATGTTTTAATTTCTTAGGCTAAAAATCTCGCTATTGGCTATACCCAAGCTCTCGCCCAGATAAACTGGGAGTTTTCCATGTAAACGACGCTTATAAAACCCCGTTTACACTAACAAAAGTTTCCGGATTCGTGGCGAATCCGAAACGTTTTGATACCGGATTCGTTAGGCCATTTACACAAGAGAATAAATCCGGGATAAAAACTTTCCGGTTTGCTCACGTATTCGGAGATTTCGAATCTGGAAAAAAAAGTAGGAAAGTCGTATCCGAATACTTTTGAATCCGAAACAATACGTATAGAGTGAACGCTAATTATTCCGATGAATCCAGATACTTTTCCGCCCGCAGTCATGAGTTTGCGGTGGAACCAACATGACGAATATAAGGATTCCGGGTGTAGTGTAAACGGCCGAATCCAAATACTGTTCTAGTCTAAACGCCTAACGAATCCGAATACTCGGTACGAAGTGAATCCGGAAACATTTACGAATCCGGAAACTTTTGCTCTATTGCAGCATTAAACGTATTCTAAAAGGGCATGTTTATATGATCCCGCGGTGTACCGGGACGTCCCGGTGTACCAGGATCTCGGCTTGTAGATAATTTACTGTTATTTTCGCGGTTGCGTTTATATGGAGACCGGGACGTCCCGGTGTACCGGGATCCCGGTTGAAGCAACCGAGATCTCGGTATACCGGGACAGATTTTTTCGCATATAAACCGGGATGAAGTTTACTGAACCACAATGCAACACAATACAACACAACACAACACAACACAACACAACACAACACAACACAACACAACACAACACAACACAACACAACACAACACAACACAACACAACACAACACAACACAACACAACACAACACAACACAACACAACACAACACAACACAACACAACACAACACAACACAACACAACACAACACAACACAACACAACACAACACAACACAACACAACACAACACAACACAACACAACACAACACAACACAACACAACACAACACAACACAACACAACACAACACAACACAACACAACACAACACAACACAACACAACACAACACAACACAACACAACACAACACAACACAACACAACACAACACAACACAACACAACACAACACAACACAACACAACACAACACAACACAACACAACACAACACAACACAACACAACACAACACAACACAACACAACACAACACAACACAACACAACACAACACAACACAACACAACACAACACAACACAACACAACACAACACAACACAACACAACACAACACAACACAACACAACACAACACAACACAACACAACACAACACAACACAACACAACACAACACAACACAACACAACACAACACAACACAACACAACACAACACAACACAACACAACACAACACAACACAACACAACACAACACAACACAACACAACACAACACAACACAACACAACACAACACAACACAACACAACACAACACAACACAACACAACACAACACAACACAACACAACACAACACAACACAACACAACACAACACAACACAACACAACACAACACAACACAACACAACACAACACAACACAACACAACACAACACAACACAACACAACACAACACAACACAACACAACACAACACAACACAACACAACACAACACAACACAACACAACACAACACAACACAACACAACACAACACAACACAACACAACACAACACAACACAACACAACACAACACAACACAACACAACACAACACAACACAACACAACACAACACAACACAACACAACACAACACAACACAACACAACACAACACAACACAACACAACACAACACAACACAACACAACACAACACAACACAACACAACACAACACAACACAACACAACACAACACAACACAACACAACACAACACAACACAACACAACACAACACAACACAACACAACACAACACAACACAACACAACACAACACAACACAACACAACACAACACAACACAACACAACACAACACAACACAACACAACACAACACAACACAACACAACACAACACAACACAACCCGTTTTATTCTTAGTTGTAATTCTGAGCCTAATCTCCGACCAAACTATAAGACTCGCCTATAGTTTCCCTAAATCTACTTCCTATCTCTTACTGGCTAGAATGCCGTGACTTATGTTTTATGTATAAATACATAAACGGTTTCTACAACATCCAGCTAAACCATTATGTTTGTATCTCTAGTGGCCGCACCAGAAGCTCTGTTTCTAATTTTAATCTTCGTCCAATTCACCGTTTTCGTACATCACTGTTCAGAGACTCTTTTTTTAATCGCATTGTTCGACTTTGGAATAACTTACCACTTGTAATTCGTCAATCAGATACTTTCTCCTCCTTTAAATCTCAGTTATACAATTTCTATTTTACTAAGCTAGAAACTGTCTTCGATAGTGATAGAGTGGGAACATGGAAGACTGTGTGTCCTAATTGTAGAAGTACTGGCAGACCTTTCTGCTGCTGAGAATCTGTATTCTCGCAAATTTCTAATTTTATGTCAATTTCTTTATTTCAGCATAGTCAATCGAGATATGGTCTGGAAACTCAGCTAAAGTCTTTGGTCTATCTTTTTGTTCGCCTTTATGCGTTTTTGTGCACGGTACACGGTCACTGAACACATTGTATTTTAGTATAATGAACGAATTATCCAATAGCAACGTTTCAGTTCAATCACTCAACCGTGCTATTTAAATATTAATAAACCTAAAACAAAGGATGTGCACGGTGTAAGGTACGGTTCAACATAAAATCACAGCTCATTATAGGCGCTTTGAAGTTTACCGAGTTTCCAGACCATATCTCGATTGACTATGATTTCAGTAGTGTATACGGGGGTTGGCCTAGTTGGGACATAGAGTCCGTTCGCTAGCCCCTTATCTAACTCACTTATCACTTTTGTTGTTTGTAACGTATTTGTACCTTGTCTTTTTTTTTATTGTATTGTATTGTATTCAGTGAGTTTGATTAAAGTTTCTGTATGTATGTATACAAGCATTTGTAACGTACGGTACAGCGTTCTCAGGTGTACCATAAAGCAACCCGCTAAGACGCTAGTATTTGGAAGGTTTCGGGTTCGAGTCCCGTCTGAAGCTCAGAGTTTTTTCGGAGTACTGTACTTCAAAAAAAGTTCGAGAATTTAATTTCTTAAAGTACCGCGAAACATTCTTCCGGTTGATTAGAGAGACATCAACAAGGCACTTACGACCCGCTAAAGTCTCACCACTCAACAAGGGATCACAAGACTGTCTCTGTAATGCTCTAAAACGTATTCCCAAATTAGGACGTCATTTCTGAGCCGCAATATGCTGAAAACGGTTGTCCGGATTCTACTAGAACACTTCCATGGCCAGTGTCCGTGCAATATCACAATTAACCTACGCCCCATGGCAACATTTCAAAATATTGCATGTTAACACCTCTGGGAGAGATCAGATTGGAAACCTCATTTGCTGTGCCATGAATTGCTGGTAAACAGCGGATAAAGTTCGGTAAACATGAAAACATCACATACGTATATGTATATAGTATTAACCACGACATAAAAGGTGGATAATTGAGTATATACATCGCGTAAATCGCGCTTTCAAAAGTGACTCGTTTAAATAAGATACTCAGCACGGAAAACGCGAACGATTAACATCTTATTAATCGTGTTTATACTACTTCGATTTCCGGAAGCTTTAAGATTACGATGCTAAGTAAACATATTACATACACAATAACTCACACTTAGACCTTAGTTTCCCAAAGAATGACAAAATCTTCCTTAAAAACGCTATGATATCAATATATCTCTATATACAATATACGCAATACTAATGAAATTTGGATAAGTAGGGAAGCTGTTGGGTTCAAAGCCGATATACTTTAGCCTTTAGAAAAACAGTTGAAGTGTTAAACGTGTGCAATAATACCGTCCGCTAGTTTTATATTTTGAAGTCCCTTGCGTTGACACTTGCATGGGTAGCTTATATATTTGGCCAGAAAGTGAAAATACCTCAAACGCAAGGCAAACGAGGGAAGACATTAGTGACCTTAACGGCCTAAGCAAGTACAACGCGAACCTGCTGAGTACAATAGTATTTTTCAACCAAAACAAAGCGTTGAATAATTTGAAGTCCCAAGAGCTAGTAATCCCAACACCGTCCTCGTTGCACATACAACGTCAACTGAAAAGCGTTTTCACGTTTTCAAGACAACGTTGTAGCAAGGAACAGCAAAAGCTGTTAGGCGTTAATCTATCATAATGTTGTCGAGGCTATAGTTGCTTTTAAAAGGTCCGTTACAAAATGCATTAAGCATACAATATACGATGTCCTGATCCATGTTGTTTTTTTTAAATACAGTAACTTAACTTAATTAGCTTGCGTAAGGCCCTAGTACCAAAGTTATGAAAACGACGTAAATTAAGGTATCTGAAGATGGCGTGATATTAATGAAAACATTTCGTGACGACTCACGAAACCGCAATAGGTCAATGACTAGCTATACACAGATCAAAGTTAATCACTGCGTTGACTATATACACGTTATATAGACATACACAAGTAGACATGAGTTAATACACAAATACAAGCGAGAATTTGTTGCATGACTCCGAATCAACAGGTCGAAAGCTCAACAATGAATAATAAAGTGCATGTTACCACAAATTCTACTTTTCTTGTATTACTATTTATCACCATGTAAACTTTCAAATAATTACTTATACAAATGAGTTGCTTACATTATGATTCAGAGATGTTTTGTTTATTTACAATTTGAAAACGGAACAAAATCATGCCGGTATGCAAATACAGCAAATAACATTTCATGTTATTTTAACGCAAGGCCTAATCGGCATGATTTTGTTCCGTTTTCAAATTGTATACCGGCATCGTGTAAACGGGGTCTTAACCTGAGAAAGTTCTAAGTAGATCATTTGGTGTTCACTCTTTCACTGCTAGAATTTTAATTATTCTAACGCCAGACGATTTTACTCGTCAAGACCAAGGAATCAAGCAGTTAAATTAAAGGGTTCTAGCCTATCAATTAACCCTTTCATTGCTACATCCGACTTTTATTATTTCACTCTGGCTGTATTTTACTCGTCAATTTATAAGGAAGAAATCTAAAAGTCAAAGACTTAAAGTATGTAGAGACGGTATAAGTTAGTATTATTGTAATTTACTCACTAAATATACAAAGCGTCTCTTGAAAGACTCAACAGTAGAGAAAACACAAGGTCCGGAGTAGGTTAACGTCAAAACAGTCAGCCATCTTCGGACTTAAACTCTGCCATGATCTTGCTTATCTGTATTGCCTATTGGATCACTATATTTTGGATAACACCGATGACGCCAGTATATGTATAAGTACCCATCGCCGAAGGGATCGCGCAATTATATATTGTTTTCCCAGTCGAGTGTTCGGCTTGACAACAGTGCATATAAGACATATAACAATGCCAACTAGCTACTCCTTGTCTGATACATATATTAATAAATATATGCTATACACATACAGGAGATTTAGTTCGAAAATCGAATTGTATACTACGTTTGCTTGAGCAAAATCGCTGAGTCACTGAACACAGAACAGACTGTAATACAATTTACTGCGGTTTAATACGCTAACTAAACAGTGTATCGCACGAAGCGCAAACTTCAGTCGGTTGGGTCAAATTTAGAAAAAAAAAGGTCAGTGCCTTGATAACTTACCAGTTTTATCAATGAGATCCGTTCGGGTTTTGTCACACCTTTATAACAAAAGCGCGAGTGATAACAATACTCCGACCATACAGCGCACGTCGAATTTCGAAAACCGCACTTAATTGAGAAGCATCCCGACATGCCATCTACATGACTACGGTATCAAATCGAAGTCATGCAGATGCCAACGGTTTTAATTTACCCTTTCAATGAATAGTTTAATTGGTAAAAGTTTGGGATTAAATTAAAAGGTGATTGAGTGTTAATTAGATTTTCGGTCACACCCTGTCAATTATAAATATTCACGTCGCGTGTATACAAGTCTGGTTTTGTTGCAAGGTCAATCAGCATGTTGCAGCAAGTAGAACTGGAGTCTACTTTTTTCAACAAATTTTTTCAACTTGCAACAAATTTTTTCAACTTGCAACAAAATCATTGTTGCGTGACAATGTTTAAGGTGGGTGGGTGGTGATACGTGCAACGACGCTTTTCAACTTTCAACGCAACTTTCTTGCGTTGAAGAAAAATTAAATGTTGCGCGTATTACCTCATCTTTAGTACTTCGATGGGTGACCACTTAAGCCTGGTTTCCATATAGTTGTAATTGTTGTAATTCAGTCGGCGACTGTCGCCGATCAAGTCTTACAACAATTACAACTTAATGGAAACGCTTGTTGTAATCCAATCAGCGACAGTCGGCGACTGTTGTAGAAGTTGAATCAGGTTCAACTTCTACAACAATTACAACAGTCGCCGATGCGACAACAGTTAATGGAAACATCAATCGCCGACAGTCGGCGACTTTTTGCTAGATGTTTGCAACGTAAAACACAAAATTATTTACAAAAACTGGCCAAATCCTTTCAAAAAAACCCTCGATTTTGTTAAAGAAGTCTACTAATGCCGTACGCCAGCTCAAATGTTTGCAACTGTCGTCAAACGTTCACGAAACATGAGATTTAAGCGGCGAAGTTACTGAACTTGTAAATAATGCTTGTTATATTGTTATATAAACTGTGAAAATAATCACAAACAAAGTTTTAGTCATTCAATTTGTTTTTGAATATCAAACTTAGCTCGTCTGAACTTTGTCAAAACCGAGAACTCCTCAGTCCGAGCGAATCGGTGATTTGAATTACAACAATTACAACTATATGGAAACACGACTGTTGTAAAATATCGCAAGCAATCGCCGATCAATATGGAAACCAGGCTCAAATAACCTCGTTCTCGGGTTTGAGCTTGGAACTAGGCTGATGCGGTATTGAAAAAATACTGCATGAATACCGATACCGGAAAAAAATACCCATAATACTCCAACAAAAGAAAATTAGATCAAAGAAAGTCCCTTGGATCTCTAGAGATATTAGGACATTTCTTTATGAAAGAGATACATTAAAAAGAAAAGCCATTTTAACAAAGTCCGAAATAGACTGGTCTAACTACAAAAAAGCCAGAAACAAAGTAAATATTATGTTAAAAAATGCTAAAAAAGAGTACTATTCTAACAAAATTGCCAAACAAAAATTTAATCCTAAAGAAGGTTGGAACACAATTAACAGCTTATTGGGAAAAAAGAATAAACCAGTTCCAGTAAATGAACTTAATGTAGATGGTAATAATCTGACAGATGCTAAAGATATTGCAAATGGCTTCAACACTTTCTTTGCAAATGTTGGTCCAGATTTAGCCAACAAAATAGACTCATCAAATTCTAATTATCAAGACTTTATAAAAACTACTAATTCTGAGTTCAATGCTTTCAATGCAGTTACAACTGACAAACTTTATCGTCTTCTGCGAGGACTCTCAACTAATAAAGCCATAGGCCTTGACAAAATTTCAAATAAAATTCTCAAAATGGCTGCACCAGTCATTTCAAACTCACTTACATATATTCTTAATCAGGCTATTACTTTATGTTCCTTTCCCAATGAATGGAAAATGGCAAGAATAACACCCATTCATAAAAATGGCCACCGAAATGTGCCAGGGAACTATAGGCCAATTTCAGTTTTACCAGCCATTAGTAAAATCTTTGAACGAATTCTCTATGACCAAATATATGACTACTTGTCAAAAAACAAGATACTTTCGGAGAATCAGTTTGGTTTCCGCAAGTACCACTCCACTGCTACTGCTCTAATAAATAGTACTAATGGCTGGTATATAAATATGGATAGGAAATTATTTAACTTAGTAGTTTTCATCGACTTAAAAAAGGCCTTTGATACAGTGGACCACCAAATTTTACTAAAGAAATTAGATTTATATGGCATCAAAGGAAAAGCACTGTTACTACTTCAATCATACTTATCAAACCGCTATCAAAAATGTCAAGTAAATGGGCTTCTTTCCTCTGTACAAAAAATCAAATGTGGCGTTCCACAAGGTTCAATTCTAGGTCCATTACTTTTTTTATTGTACATAAATGATCTTCCAAAATGTCTAAAAGATACCAAACCCAATTTATTTGCTGATGATACAAATTTAACAGCCTCTGGCAAGACGATTAATGATGTCACAGAAGCAATGAACTCTGATTTAGAAAGATTAAAACAATGGTTATTAGCTAATAAACTAAGTCTGAACGTGACAAAAACTGAGTTTATGTTGATTGGATCAAAACCTTTAATAAATAATGTATCTGATCATCAAATAAATGTCACTATTGATGAAAAGTCAATTAGACAGGTAACTGAAAGCAAAACTCTTGGTGTAATTATTGACCAACATTTGTTGTGGAAAAGCAATACTGAAGCCATATGCAAGAAAATTACTTCTGGAATAGGTGCTCTTAGACGTATAAGGGAATTTGCTGATAGAGATACGCTACTGTCAGTATACAATGCGATTGTTCATCCATATTTTTCATATTGCTGTGAAGTGTGGAATGTATTTAGTGAAACACAATTCTCACGATTGCAAAAGCTCCAAAACAGGGCTGCTCGAGTAATTACAAATATGAACAATGAAGTTCCTCATGAGATTGCATTAAATGTCCTGGGATGGCAACCACTCAGTACAGAAAGAAAAAAAGCAAAAGCCAAAATCATGTTTAAAGTTTTAAATGATATGGGTCCAAAATGTCTTTCTGAACAATTTACTTACACAAACGAAAAGTCAAGTTATGACCTTCGAGACAATTTATCTAAAATTTGTTTGCCACAACCTCGCACAAATAACATGAAAAAGAGTTTCATATATAATGGAGCATTTATATGGAACTCTCTACCCAAAGATATAAGAGAGAGTAATTCACTAACTGATTTCAATCATAAAATTGCTACTCATGTTTTCTAGTTTGTGTATTTACTGTATACATGTATATGTATGTATGTAGTCATATATATTAAGACTTTAGTTACTTAGATCCTTTACTATATATTTATTTTTAATGTACCTTTAGTTTATACTACTCTGTAAAATATGCATGCACGCCCATCGTGGAAATCAGCTGTTGTTGTTGATGTTAGCGTGAGTAAATAAATTGATTGATTGATTGATTGATATCGATATTTCACCGCAACAGAAACTTAATGGGTATCGAGCCAAAAATGTTGGGGTTTTTCACAAAAACTTCACCGTTTTTCGTGATAAATCTAGCACGTACATGTATCATCATCTCATTGACATCGGCAGTGGAAGAGACGGAGACACAGAGTGAAGAAGAAGCAATTGTTGTTTCTTTTTGTCTTGGGAGCGAGCATGAGTTAGTGATTTGTCTTAAGATGAGGCATGAGATTGAATTGTGTTGCTTCCCTTATATTCTTTACGGCTTTCCCGCAGATTTGACCGTAGGATCGTCTTTTCCCTTCTTGAAATAATAAATTCCAAACATATTGGCATATTGTAAACTAGTAATCTTTTACCTTCAGACCCAATAGACGTAAGAAACGAGATGTTGACTGTTTCAATATAGCACTCGCATGCACTGCATCTGTTGCATATGCTCTTTATATATATAATCGGATTCTTGCCAAAAAATTTCGAAGACTGTGATCGCACTTTAAACGCAAGATAAACGTAATACCGTAGTACCGTACCGATAAAATATATCGAAAATTTCGGTATTATCGGTATATCGATATTTGAAAATTGAGATATCGAGTATAAGGATAAGAGCCTGGGTACGAGGTTGATACCGCATCAGCCTACTTGGAACTCATGCATGCATGCATGTGAGTAGAGTTATTGTAGTTGATCTCTCCTGTGCTTCGAGGGTTTTTCTCCGGGTTCTAAGTCAACACTTCGATCATAGACATAGGAAAACAACCTTGTACACGCGTACAAATCTCGCAAGTTGTTGCAGCATTGGTGCCTGAACAATGCTGTACCAACTTCTTGACATATGTGAACAACATTGATAAATGAACAACATTGTTCATCATTGTTTCAACAAGTTGTTACTGCTTGATGAAACAACAACCGTTGTTCACGCATGTTGTAACAACCGAAGAACGTGTTGATACATCAACCATGTTCACCATTGTCGTAACATTGTTGTTATTTCGTCATGCTGTTACAACATGTTGTATCATGTGCGAACAACGTTGTTGGCTACAAAAAATGTGCTGTTGGAACAACTTGTTCATGACTGTTGATTTATCCATCTCAAACTCATTAATAATTCATGAAGAAAACACAAAGAAAATCACTACGGTGTCTGTGGTTTGGATATCGGAGGAAGAAATTACATAAATTAAGCAAACTTTCATCATGAGTTTCTCTTAAACTACTGATTTGTTTGAGATGCTATATCATACACTCGGAGGAGTGTTTCCTCAGGAAATCCAAACTCAGGAAATTTCCTCACGAAATCCTGATGAAACACTCCTCCTCGTGTATGATATTATACGTGAACAAAGTTGTTCGAACTATAAGTGAACAACTTGTTGACAACTTGTTCACGGCGAGCAGCACAACATTGTTCACAGCGAGCAGCACAACATTCTTCACGCCTGTTGACCGTGAACAAGTTGTGTGTTTTTACGCGTGTTAAGGTGGATTTCCATTCAGTGCATTTTATCGCGCGATCGACTTTTTGCGATCGCTTTCTTTTGAATTGTGGGTTGTCAAGCGGAACGCATTTCATTAGCTTTGGTTGAATACACACATTTCAAAAGAAAGCGATCGAGAAAAGTCGATCGCGCGACAAAATGCACTGAATGGAAATCCAGCTTAAAGGTGGATTTCCATTCAGTGCATTTTATCGCGCGATCGACTTTTTGCGATCGCTTTCTTTTGAATTGTGGGTTGTCAAGCGGAACGCATTTCATTAGCTTTGGTTGAATACACACATTTCAAAAGAAAGCGATCGAGAAAAGTCGATCGCGCGACAAAATGCACTGAATGGAAATCCAGCTTAAAGGCTGATTTCCAGTCAGTGGAATTTTGCGAATGGGCGGAATTTCTCTTTGCCTTTTGTGCTCTGAATTAAATTAGTTCCGCTCGAGTGCACACAAGACAAAGAAAAATTCCGCCTGCTCGCAAGGAAATCAGCCTTGAGGGACCTTACATAAAGGCGGATTTCCATTCAACTTCTTTTGTCGAGCGAGCGACTTTTTGCGATCGCTTTCTTTGTTTCATGCCTTCTCGGGTGGAAAGGAGCCGGTCCAGAGCCCATCAGACAAAAGAAAGCGATCGCAAATCGTCGATCGCGCGACGAAAAGCACTGAATGGAAATCCGCGTAAAGGGACCTTGCATGAGTCTTATTGTTGTTTCTCCGGTATCCGTTAGATACAAATGTTAAGAAATTAATCATACATTTTTAATACTTTTACAACAGCTTAATATTTCATATACTTTTAGACCCCGTTTACGCGGTACCGGACGAATTTGGAACAGGTCTCGAATTAGTAAGGGTTCCGGCTGTTAAACTTCACTCACGATGTTAAATCCCATATCACACTCGCGACCATCAATTAACCCATACTTCATATACGGTGATAAGAATATCGCCACGCTGATGTAAAGCCTGCAGATTCTTCAGAACAAAGTGGCTAAAATCATTCTGGATCGTCCAGTTCATTCTACTGATCACGCCCTTAAGCCGCTTAACTGGTTCAACTTAAGTAATCGTAGATTATTTCACAGATGTTTGCATACCTCTTCAAATGCAAACATTTTTATTTAACATCTCACTGGAGTCTAGTCAACTTAAAAGATCTAAATAGTTATAATATACTCTTGACGCTGATAATTTTCGTTTGCCTATACCGTCAAAACAAATTGGGGTAAGCAGCAACTATCTTATACCATGTTTTCTCAAACTCATTAATAATTCATGAACCAAAAACAAAAGAAATCAATGTTTAATTAGTGTTTTGAAACCGGAGGAAGATCCATCTAGCTGATCACGTGACGACGTTTCGAAATATTTCAAAGTGCTAGGACTTTGAAATATTTTCAAAGTCCTAGGACTTTGAAAATATGTAAGTTACTATGTTTGAGAAGTCAGTTCAAACACTCGACGTCGGACTTTACTGGGATTTCAAAAACTCATTAATAATTCATGAGGAAAACACAAAAGAAAATCATGACTGTATCGTATCTTTATATGTGATAAAGATTTCTCCTGATTTACATAAACTTTAGCTTTGATTTTCTCGGCTTAGACAAGGTTATTTTTCAAACTAACTCCGCCAATCAACTTACCAAGTGGTTCGTTTTTGAAGCCGTATAATAAACTCGCAGTTCGTGTTTTATCAGATATAAAAACACTCGGCTTCGCCTCGTGTCTTTATATCTGATAAAACACTCCTGCTCGTTTATTATACAGTACTTCAAAGCCCTTATGCATTAAAAATGCTCGCCTTCGGCTCGCATTTTGAATGCCTCGGTAAAGTCCTCCGTCTCGTACTTGAACTATTACTTCAAGGACTGGAACGCTTTAGATATTAAACTAAGGAACGCTATCTCCGTTCAAGTCTTCAAAGCAGGCACTTGATATATAACAATACATTTTATAAAAGTCAAAGTCCGTTTTTCTAGCTCTCTGATAATCTGACTGGGCGAGCGGTCCTAAAATAGTGATGTTTCCCGCGTAACCCATGGCAGCGGGTAACATTACATTTATTTTCCCCTAGGGAAAATTATCAAAACCGGAAGTAGATGGTCAGGTTCAGTTCTTTCATTAAAAACGATGTCTGAAGGTTTTGCTCAACATTTTTGTTGTCATTTAACACTTGATATATAACAAAACACTTATTTACTGGTATCTCGGGAAAACAGTGTGTTTTGTGGCCCCTCGACCACTCGTTGTTGCCCCGGGGCCACAAAACAACACTGTTTCCCTTGGCGCCAGTAAATAAGTGTTTAATAATCATCACGTACCTTGTAATCATTTTCAGTTTATTTACTTTTGATATTTTTTGTTATTTACCAGGACCCCTTTGAAAATCACATCTTTTTGTGAAAGGGCATCCTGGGAAAATATTTGCTAAATAAAAAAATAAATAATTTATATTTTTCCCCTTTTGGTGTTTCTCATCAAAATATACTCAAATATCCTCACTCCCACGTACACTCAAAAAGTTTGTTGATTGTACGAGCTACACAATAATGCTAAAATAAAGAGATTTTGAATGGTACGGCCAAACGTTTTAAGGTTTTGAGCGCTTTTCACCAAAATTACGTAACAGAAAAATATTCAGAAAAATATTCATGTGCCGAAGACAAAAGAAATCGGTAACGTATACGTCTCGCTGGTTTGCCAAATATCGGGGGGAAAAATTATACATAAACTATCACCTCGATATCCAAAATCAAACACTCAAGAGTGTTTCATCAGAACATCCGCCAAACACCTCGAAGTTAATTAATTGTGGTTCTCAAACTCATTTATAATTCAAGAGGAAAACATAATGAAATAATAAACTCCCATAAATTAAGACATCTCTCTTTAAATGCTGATTTGTTTGAGAAGCTATAGATCACTTGCACTTATTCCCTTGGTGGAGGACAATTGCTTATAAACTATAGATTAGAATTTTCATTCATTACTTGCTTGCTCTGCTGAACGTCGGAACTTTGAAGTTGTCCTCCAGATCACTCGAGATGCACCGTTCTGACGTCATCTGCAAGAGGTCGAAAGCCGTTTAATATTATCTGATTTAAAAACACCTCAAAGTGTGTTAAAAAACTCGGCTATCGCCTCGTTTTTCAACTCACATCTCGGTGTTTTCAAATCAGATAATAATTGGCTTCTCGTGTTTGATATATATTACATCAACAACGAGTTTGAGTGTTTCATCAGGGGATTCAAACACGAGAAAACATGATGAAAGCACCGCATGGTTTTATTGTTTTCGATTATTTGGATTCCCCTGATGAAACACGATAAACGAGTTGTTGATATGGCATCTCAATCGAGTTGATTTCAATTGGAAAATGCAATTAAAATAAACCCTCATGAGATTTTATTCATGAGTGTGTGTAAAATTTATTCATACAGCAACTTAATTAACAAGAATAGCGCTCCACCATGATGACGTCAGGATTGACGTTTGTCCGAACAATAGATTAATTTGCAATCATTTGAAAGTCAATTTTGCTTTGTTCATAGAATCATAGATGATGGAAGGGGAACTGGATAGGAAACTTACGAAACTGGAAACGATATTTGCACAACTTGCTATGGTAATTATAATAAAAGTAGCGTGCTGCGTAGGCAGTGTAGAAACAACAATCGAAATATAGTAAGGTTAGATATACTGCCGAAACAGAGAACGTAGGAGTCTAACGTTTCGAACGAAGGCCCTTCGTCAGAGAGAAAGGGCCTCTGACGAAGGGCCTTCGCTCGAAACGTTAGACTCCTACGTTCTCTGTTTCGGCAGTATATCCCACCTTACTATATTTCGATTATGGTAATTATACGCTTATAAGCGGGCAATGCACCTAACGGGTGGTCCCACATGGCTAAAATCAGACACTGCTGAACTTAAGTGATATTACACTTTTGTCTAATTTCAGCAATAGGTGCATTAGCTGCTTTTAAGTGTGGAATTACCATAGCAAGTTGTGCAAACATCGTTTCCGGTTCTTTAACCTCGTTTGAAGTTTCCTATCCAGTTCCCCTTCCATATTATCCATGCTTTGTTTGTCCGCTTTTTGTGCTATTAATAGCAGCTCCACGGTACGCTATCAGATGAACACCGGTTTTCATCTAATATCTTGGGTTTTATTGGGGTATCCAACTTTAGTGAGGTGATTGAATGAACTATTGTAATTGGTTGATTATCTCATTAATTATTAATGAGTTTGAGAAAGTTATTTCTAAAAGCTACAGTATATATCCTTATTCTACAGAACAGAAATAATATACACTTAATGTCTGCTCCCGAGGGAAACAGTTAGTTAATTTGTTTTCCCGAGAGTCTTCGTCGAGGGAAACATCGAGACTCGAGGGAAAACAAACTGTTTCCCGAGGGATCAGACATTAAGTGTTTTGTTATATAGCTTGAGTTTCGCTGAATAATTTCGACGTTTATCAAGGGAAGTACACAAAAGACAACGCTAAAGCCTCTAGTGTAAACGTACACTAGAGCAAAAGTATCCGGATTCACATTGTTTTTCATCCTCATGGGAATAAAAAACAATGTGAATCCAGATACTTTTGCTCTACAGGGTGTATCAAAAAAAAGGCTACCCTTAGAAAATATAATTAACATTCTTTTCAAATAACCTATTGTATATTGACAGCCCTGGACACCTCTGAAGTCACGGATGCGTACAAAACAAATGGTCGTATACACCTGGGAAATTACGATAACTTCTAAACGTATGAAGGAGCATAACTGAAATAAAAATGTTAATTATATTCATATCAGTTCGATTAAAAATGGTTCAACTGACCACAGGGCTGTCAATATACAATAGGTTATTTGAAAAGAATGTTAATTATATTTTCTAAGGGTAGCCTTTTTTTTGATACACCCTGTAGTGTAAACGGGGTCCAAGACTTTTATTACCAAAACATTTCGCCTGGCTCCGTAATTTCACTTCAACCAAACAATAGGAGAACGATGGCTCTCGCAGATCAGAATTCAATCCGGATTGAACTCATTCCGCTTCTGATCAAACCCCTTTACCTGTTTACATGAATTCGGATTGACATTAGCTCATTCCGAATTGAGTTCAATCCGGTTCTCATTCCGGATTGAGATCTCATTCCGGATTGAAATTTCGTTCCGGAATCATCGGTGCGAGTTTCGTTCCGGAATGAAAAACGTGACAGAGGGGACTAGAACAAACGATACATGCGTGTTTTCAAATATTTACGGATTTCAGATTTCAGGCGGATTTCAATCCAGAAACCCAATTCCCATGTAAACACGGATTGACTTCGTTTTTCAATCCGGATTGAAACTCAATCCGGATTAATGTAAAGGGCCCCATGTCATGAGTCTCAGAACAAAAGAGGCTCAGAACAAGAGAACAGCAATACATTTCTCCAGTTAATCTTCACGCATGCTTTGAAAACCAACATATTCTTTTTTTCGTAGCAAACAAGCTTTTGTTTATAGGATGCCGTGAAGAATTTAGCTATAAGCCAGCTAAATTTCAATGTCTACCGAGCGGGCAACAATTGAGAACTTATTGCCTGCTTGGTCAATAAGTTTTCAATTGTTGCCCGCTAGAACTTTGAAACCAACCAATGACAGTCATCATTGCATGTTGTTGTTTGTTCAAAAAACCTCGCGGCTTTGCCTTGCTTTTCAACAAATGCCCCGGTGTTCGAAAATCTTGATGAAACACTCCAGACCTTCTATAGGAGGAGTTTATATGGAGGAGGGTCAGGACCACTGAACTCTATATAAACTGGATGGGCCATTGGGCCGGATTTTGCGTGCCAGTTGTATGATGACGTGACCACTACCCAAGATGGCTGCCACTGAAGTTCATGATAGCTTTCGTAGATTGAAAACAGACAAAAAGGGTTATTTTAAGAAAATTTAAACGAATGTAAGGACACAAGAAGTACTTAATAAGGTTTAAGACGTTAATTTCTTGCAGTTGTTTCTGTTACTGAGCTATAAAACCTTTAAATTTCGTTGTTTTTCTTCAGTGCCGATATCGATAACGAAGAAACTTCACGATAATATAAACTGAAAAACAGACTATAAAATCTACGAAGAATTCGATTTCAAGTCTTTTATAGTAATCTTAATGCCTTAACAATATTTCGTGTTGTGTACTTGCCATCGTTTGACTGTATTTGCTGTTAAACAGTGAAAACTAAACGAACGGCCGGTATCTGTTGTTTGCTTTACGGCTTTTCCGACTCCGCCGGCACAGCACACACAATATTCCTACCCCCGGATAATCTGACCGTGCTGACGTCAAGATTGCTTATGCTGGTCAACTTTGGGATTGGGAACAAGTTCTAAGCCGCAATGCGTCATATGTTCTACTACGTAAGATGGCGGCGACTGCCACGAAATGTTTGACTGCTGGCCATAGGGAAGGGCCCATCCAGTTTATTTAGAGATCAGTGGTCAGGACTAGCCCTAGTAAAGCCTAGTTCTCATATGTAGCCGATGATCGGCGATGAGGGCTATGCGACGTCGGCGACATATGAGAACGTGCTTCAAATGTCATCGGCGACCGTCGGCGATCATCGGCGATCCAATCGCAGAAAACAAAAGAGTTTGTTTCTTGCGTAGTCGCCGACCATCGCCAACCTGAAAAACATATGAGAACGTACATCAGCGATCATAAGCGATAATTTTTACAGTCCCCATCTCATAGCGCATTCCAATTCTGGTGAAAGAGGTATTCTGCTCCTGCATTCTTTTTCACAATATATGGGGCAACCAGTTTAATTAATAAGATGCTCCAGCCTCTCAGGACTCACTCTTAAAAATTTAAAAAAGTACTCCTGGCCTTTTATCCTTTTACCTGGCGTTTTTGCACGTTTTGCTCGTATAATTTCCTTGTGGTTGAAGCTGTCGTTCAAGACTTTATAACAAGACGCCTGGTCAGGCGTTCACTCGGGCTACTGCAAAATCACAATGCTATATACAGTACGTGAAAGTACTGAAGTGTTATCGAAGCTGCAATCAAGTCTAAACACATTGGTCACAGACAAAAGTCAAAACACAATCCAGTTCTCCGATAGAAAACACAATATGAATTTGCAATACACTGACAAAACGCGATTGCCTAGCCCTGTATTTATTTCCATATATGTACACAGCGTTCATATGTCGAGTCTCTTCGGGTATTAAATATCAACACAGCTATTAACGGTGTGTGCGATTGTAAACGTATATAGGCAGCACTTTCTTGCGATAGCAACTTCTGGTTGTAGTTATAACAAGCAATAGCTAACCTTCTGTTTAACGCCGGCATTTTGATTTTTGGCGGGAAATGTGAAGCGTCATCCATATCGCCGATTATCGCCGACCATCTGCGACAAATGAGAACTATCTGATCGCCGATGATCGCCGACGTGATCGCCGATCATCGACGACATGTGAGAACTACACGCGTAAAAATCTCGAAAGTTGTTACAGCATTGTTGCCAGAACAATACTGTAACAACTTGCAACAACACTGTAACAACTTGTTGACATATGTGAACAACATTGATAATTGAACAACATTGTTCATCATTGTTTCAACAAGTTGTTACTGCTTGATGAAACAACAACCGTTGTTCACGCATGTTGTAACAACCGAAGAACGTGTTGATACATCAACCATGTTCACCATTGTTGTAACATTGTTGTTCATCGTTGTTATTTCGTCATGCTGTTACAACATGTTGTATCAGGCGCGAACAACGTTGTTGGCTATAAAAATGTGCTGTTGGAACAACTTGTTCATGACTGTTGATTTATCCGTGTACAAGTTGTTCGAACCATAAGTGAACAACTTGCTGACAACTTGTTCCAGCGAGCAGCACAACATTGTTCACGGCGAGCAGCACAACATTGTTCATGCCTGTTGACAACCGTGAACAAGTTGTGCGTTTTTACGCGTGTAGCCGAGTTACTCGGCAAACCGAGTTACCCGTCATGTATAGAAATTCAATGCTATCCCGGCAGAGTGTTTATATGAGACAGGCGGGTAACTCGGCTAGCCGAGATCCCGGCAAAACAGCCGAGATCTTGGCATGCTGGGATGAAAATATTCCCATATAAACACTCTCTTGCCGGGTAACTCGGCTAGCTGAGTTGAATTCGACACAACAGCGCACGCGCCACTTATGAAGACAATCGGAAACTACTCATGGAATGTGAAACCATTATAATGCGTGGGTGGCTTTGCCGAGTACGTAGAATCTAGACTTGGATCAAGTCTGTCTCTGTAGGAGAACGAGGTAGAGAGACAGACTTGATCCAAGTCTACGTAGAATCCCGAAAGTAGCGGCCCCCCCCTTTATACTTTCGGATACTTTGGGGGACCGCTACTTTCGGGTGGTAAAATACGTTAACATACTGTGAATAAGTAAGTAAAGTAAATACGAACTAAATTTGCTATATTACATAAAACGAATGCCAGATATCCTCTTAATATGAACGTGAAAATAGAGTTTTTGGTTTGATTTTCCCTCTTTCTTTCTTTCAAGCCATTTTATCATCATCAATCGTATTCACTGCATAACGCGGAAAGCGCGCTCTTCAAAAGAACCGCTGCTTACGGAAGCCGCTACTTTTGGGGGCGCTGCTACTTTCGGAAATTTAAAGACATCTGAAATCTGCCGCTACTTTCGGGATTCTACGGTAACTCGTCTCATTTAAATAATTATTGAGTCGGTTTTCTTTGTTCTTCCGAGGGCTTTATTTTCGCATAAAGCCCTTGAATACCAATTAGAAAAGAACTGAAGAAAAAAACTAGGAAAATCTTTGTCCAAGGTAGAAAAAAATAGACAAAACTTTGTTGGAAAACCTCCTCAATAATTATTTAAGTCAGATAAATCCCTCGAACGTCGGGATTTATGCTATATAAAGCCCTCGGACGCTGCGCGTCCTCGGCTCCATATAAACAGGCCCAAGATTCAACTCTCAAGCCTTATGCATCTTAGGCCGTGTTTACATGGAGGTAGGGTGACCCTTCTAGAAGGGTTAACTCTTCTAGTACGGTCATATTACTTCTGCGTGACCATTTTCCTATATTTTCGGTTTACATGTTATTGTTGGCGTCATTTGCTCGATATCTTCAAAAGACTTCACAAGGTGTATAAGAACAGTAAGCGCAGCCACAAAATCGTTAAGACATTTTGTCCGGTACGCGTTTTTTCTCTCATTGAAACATAACCCGGCTGCCAGGGTCACCCTAGCAAACGCGTTTACACGGCTTATGTAAACAAAAAGATAGCCCTGCCGCCAGGGTGATAGGGTCACCCTAGCACTCATGTAAACGAAACACGGAAAGACAATGAAATAAGGTAACCCTTTTACTAGGGTAACCCTTCTAGAAGGGTACCCTACCTCCACGTAATCAGGGCCTAACTCTGGCTAATACCAGATATTACCTCACGGGGGAAATCCAGTTAAAGGGAAGGATTAAACTAAGGCCCTGTCTACATGGATAATCCGATCTGTAAGCGGTTTTTCAACTGATTATGGTCTGGGCTTTCCTCAATTCCGCCACGTACACAACACGCACTAACTTCACTCATGCGTAATTTTCAAGTCAAACCGTGTTAATAGATGAATCAGATTGGAGACATTCAAGTCGATCCTTGCTTGAATCTCAAGTCAATCCACTTAACTTCGTGGATTGACTTCAGCCATTCGTTTCGATCAGATCGAAAACTTTTAATCTTCTTCATGTAAACACAACAAAGAGAAAAAACATGGGAGTTGACTTGAACACTCAATCCTCTTCATGTACACAGGGCCTAAAACAGTAAACCGCGGCGAACAACGGATTGTCGTTGAGAGGACCTAGGCTGCCAACACGACGTTTAACACGGTAAGTTGATTAATGTGGTTTTAAGCAAACCAGGAAACAAAAGCGATTAGTACTATATAGGAAATAACACTGTTGGGCGTAACTCAACAAAAACATGGCACGCGGTTTGACAAAATACTCCTAATGCCACGAATACAAGGTACGAATGTGTGCTATTACAAATATTTCAGCTGACAAAAGTGCAGGATTCATTGTAATTCATCGGGAACTAGGTAAATGCATGACATTTTACAGCAAAATATTTGGATTTTCTCCAAAATAGTTAAGTACTATTATTATACTCTTAGTGTAAAAATACCTGTTAAAACAATTTTGATGTGATTATAAGCCAATTCTTTTTCATTGCATGTGTAGGCGGGAAGCAAAGCCGTGACTATATCCGTGTAGTTTAATTAACATATCTTATAACATAGATTTAATACAACAATTGTGATTGGTTGTTGTAGGCGCTTCATTTCTCGCCGATAGAACATGGGGAAAGAGCGCGGGAAAACATTTTCGTAAAGAAAGAAGAAAAACGCTCGCCAAAAACAAAGCAAACAAACTACCAACTAGTCTAGACATTTAAAGATTAGGTGAAGGAATATTTAAAATAAATGTAAATCGGTTCAGCAAAAAACAGTAAGCACAAAACACAACCGAAACACTTCCTGTGACCTACGGTGATTCAAATACATTTGTTATATACCAAAGACTTTCGTTTGCCAATAATGAAATCCTATTGGTCAAATCATGGTCACGTGTTGTTCAACAAACTCAATGTTTCTTTCTGCCGAGGGAAACATTGCACTGTTTCCCTCTGACGTCAACAATGAAGGGGGAAACAGTGCAATGTTTCCCTCTGACGTCGCTTTAATCATGCGTTGTGCACGTGAATACACGATTATTGCATCAGATCAAGAACTTTGGACTCTTCGGGCATTTTGAAAACACGAGCTTGTTTCGAGCTAGTTTCGAGCTTGTTTGGTACGAAATACCGGTAGCCCATTTTCCGAAAGAAAGAATTTCTATACATATCTTCAAAGAAGGTCTGAAAAACACTTGGATAAACTTAAAGCTGTTCTTAGTGTTGAGTCTGGTGTATTTGTTTAGTTGAATGACTTGAATTGAAATTACGAAGACAAAGGCAAAGTGTTTTGGTAAGTCTTTTCGCCGTTTGCAAGTTTCAAGGCAGTTTTGTATTTTGTATTTTAAAAGTCTTTGGTATATAACAAAACGCTTGTTGACTTTTGCCTCGAGAAACATCGAGTTTTACGGTCCCTCAGGCTTCAATGTCACCCTCGGGCTAAAGCCCTCGGGTGACATTGAAGACTTCGGGTCCGTAAAACTCGATGTTTCCCTCGGCGCCAGTCAACAAGTGTATATTGCAGCCCGCTAAAACCGACCAAGTTAAAAACATCTGTCAGCATAAAGACGAACAAAAAGATAGAACGAAGACTTTAAGCCCAGTTCTCATATGTCGCCGACTGTTGCCGATTCATGATTTAGATGCATGTTAAAACGGGACGTGCAGCAGCAGGTTAAGTAATAAAGAAAAGCAGTGCTTTTCTGCATTGTTCCCCATTACTTAACATGCATCTAAATCACAAATCGGCAACATATGAGAACCAGGCTTTAGCTGAGTTTCCAGACCATCTTTTGAATGACTATGTAGTAACATTTGCACCCTCACTCCGCTCGGGCACAAACCTTACGACACGGGCCACAAATATACAATATGCCCTTCCATAGTCATGTTATTGCCTTATTCTGTGTTATTATCGAGCACGATTTCAAGACTATACCTTCTCGTCAACATTTTAATTCATCTTACAACATAATCGCTCGTGAAACAAGGCAAAAAACAGCATAAAAACAATTCATTACCCAACACAACATCCCCCGCAACATCCTTTGCAAAAAGAGGTTCCCACAAGTCCACAAGTCAGTGTTCATTGAGCGAAGAATGAAATGATGGAGAGGTTTCAGTTTTAAGAATTTCGCGAACAGTCATGGTCGCGTAGGAGGAGGATGGCAAACCGAGTTCTATTCGAAGAGCTTCGTATTTTCCGTCCGCTTCCGACACTGGCTCGGCATCGCCTCGCAAGCGACCGAGGTCTGTGAGAACCAATGGGATGGTTGTATCGTTGTAGCGAAACATCTTCCACTGCACGTTATGCGGCTGGACAATCATTTGTCTTAAAGTGAATGAAGAGAGAAAGAGAGAGAGTTGTTGGTGAATGGATGATTCATAAGACAAAGTAAAAAATATCCCAATGCTGTGTCTCAGAATGGGCAAAATTGTAACCTGCAATCAGGCCAATAGTAAACTATGGCCTGATACAAATGTCGTTAAAAGTTCGTGCAGTACTTCCAGATTTTGGAAGTCGTCCTGATTGGCTATAGCCCGAAAAGCTCTATTCTGATTGGTTTGTGTATGATTTGATTTGATTGTGATTGATTTGTTTATGAATTATGCTTTACATAATTAACAAAGCGTCTAACCACGCGGTCTAACGAATCTAGCGATTCAATGATGTTTAGTGAAGTTTAAAGTAAAAAATCTAAAGAAAGAACAGCGCGAATGTATAGAAAAAATCCTGTTTAATGAGGATGTGCTAGCTGTACTCCGTACTGGTTATGGCAAGAGTTTAATATACCAACTTCTCGCAAGCGTCTACGAAGACTTATATAAACTGTATAAGCAAGCTCGTGAAGGAATTACTCTGAAAAATTCTGGACTGTAGTCGTGAGTCCGCTTGAATATCTAAGGAAACAGCAAAATTTCAAACTTGGAACGGCTGGATTGTGCGATTAAAGCTTCGTCGATTGGAGATTCAGAAAATTCATTTGGGGGCGGAAAACGGCCAGGTAAGAATTATATCAGGCCTTATTTCTCGTCTTCTCGCCCGCCCGCCTGCCTCACCCCACTTGCTTTTTAGCGGAGGACGAGTACAATGCCTAATACTCAGGTTAACAAAATGGCATCTCACCATTTCAAAAAAGAATTTCTGCCAGAGTCCTCACGGACTTCATCTATTCGTCACTTCTCCCCGAAACATGCAATGGAAAGTGGTTCTACCCCTACTAAAACGTTTTCAAGAGTCCGTTTAACTCCAAAGCAATTTAGCCTGAATATAATTACTTCCCGAATTACGTCACCGGTCGAAAAATTCACCGGTGAATTTTGGCGCGCTGCAGGTGGAAAAAGTCCTTTTCAACGAGAAACCGAAAGGTCAAAATTGTCGAAAGGCAAAAATGTTTGAAAAGGACTTTGAGAAAGTCTAGTCACCACTGTTCTCACCAGTTGGCTTTTTTCTGTGCCTAAGTTCTTTACGCTTACGTCGTTTACGCTTACGTCGTGTTGAAAACCAGGATTTATCGTTTTACTCTAACACCAGACACCAGACACTTTTGCCGGCATCAAAAGGAGAACCCTGAGACATCCCAGGCAGCAATGGGTTAGCAAGTGATTAACCCATTCCTGCCTGAGCCGAGCAAAAACGAACCGGCCTTTGTTTTACACTGACTGAGGCCATATCATTTTACTCCTCAAAGAACCCTCAGACATCCCATATAGGCAGCAATGGGTTAATTATACATACATACATACTTTACTAGAAATACATGAATGCAACAACCCCTCACCGGCTTAAATGCTTTTTTGAAACACCCCCCACCCACCCACCCACCCACCCTGATTAAAATAAGCACTTGATGTACAGCCAATATAAAAACAAACAGATACAGTATATAAACAAATGATAATCCTCAAGATAATTCTACATATCAAAGCAAAACTTAGATTTCATTATTAAATTCTGGTTGTACAAAATATGTTTTTAGGAGGTTTCAAAAGGGATTATTTTAACAAGCTTTAAGTGGCTTCCCTATACATATACATGCATGTTTTGCAAAGGCAGAATTAAAAGTCAACAGCTCAAAAATTACATTTAAAATAGAGTCCGAGATAAAAACAATTCGCTAGAATCAGATTCTAGAAGGAAGTATTAAACAGACAACGTTTCAGTCGAAAATTTGGAAATACAGCCAAAAAGATCGTCAAAGCCCATGAGTATTTACATGTAATATTTAAGCCTTATATAAAGGTAGTATTTTACTTTTAAGTTAGCTTTAATTAAGCTGATTTATGGTTTGGACGAGCAAAGGGAAAGCATGAAAACGTGAAGCTGTATACTGTTTAGGTTAATAAGCGAAAACATGAAAACGACAAGAATCCTACCGTATTTTGACCACGGAGTTTGACCACTACAAACAGTGCAATTCAGATCGAGTTTTTGTTTACCATACGGCGTTTTGTTTCTTCAAGTTCTCTGGTTTCTCTTCAAGATATATTAAACGAGTTGTTTGTATCCTTTTCTTTGTGCTCCATTCCGTTTCGTTTAAATAAACGAAGGCAAAATACTATTTGCTTGAGAGTTTATACTTTTCTTTGTCGCTGTCAATTCTTACCGCCTGACACCGTACCAAACATATATATAAATATATATATATATATATATATATATATATATAAACTATTTCCCAGATTTCCTCTCCCTCGCTTTTTCTACACGCGTGTAAAATGGACTCCACGCGTGTCGAGATTAGCACCCTCACCGGGCTCCGGGCCTTCGGCCCTCCGCCCGGCTCGGGGATTAAATACTCCCAAAGGGCTTTTCAGTAGTTAATTACAAACAATTCAATAAATATTAAAATATGTAACTATATATCTAGTAAATTACTTAAGAAGAAAACGTTTAAAATCTGTCTTAAAACTTTTTAGTTGCTCTTTGCTCTTAATATCATCCGGTAATTGATTCCACAAGGCAACCGCTCTGTATAAGAAACTTCGCTGTCCGGCAGCTGACTTACACAAAGGGATTTCCAACTTATTATTATATCTAGTATTGCGAGATATTTTAATATATATCTTAATGAATCTAATTAAATATTCTGGCGGGAAATCGCTGAACTGTACATCGCCCTGTTTTGACGTGTTTCGGGTTGTCGTACATGCAATGGAAAGTGGTTCTACCCCTACTAAAACGTTTTCAAGAGTCCGTTTAACTCCAACTTCCAAAGATAGCACTTGCATAGCAATTTAGCCTGAATATAATTACTTCCCGAATTACGTCACCGGTCGAAAAATTCACCGGTGAATTTTGGCGCGCTGTAGGTGGGAAAAGTCCTTTTCAACGAGTAACCGAAAGGTCAAAAATGTCGAAAAGTCAAAAATAGTGCTGTGCGCCGGAGGGCCGGAGCCGGAGCCGGAGCCGGAGTTTGTTCAGCTCCGGCAAAACTCCGGCAGCACTTACAGAGGATTTCACATAACTTTTGCCGATTATGTTCCGAAGTTCGTTCGTTATTTCCGAAGTTGGCGACGAACTTCGCGACGAACTTACGAACTTCCGAAGTTCGTAACTTCGGAAGTTCGTTGTTCACGGCATCATTTCAAAGTTCGCTGTTGAAGGCATAGAGTAAATATTCGAATAACAACTGATCTTAATACTTTCGGGGGACAAAACCTATAGTGCTGGATTCGGCAGATTCAAGCGATCATGTCGATATAAAATTTATTTAAATTGGGCGAACAGAAAATATTTAAACATGTTTTGAAACACATGTCTCCCAATGTAATACGACACCCACATTATATATAGAGATGCAAAGAGGTAAACATATATATATTCATATTTGTGGCGTTATTCGCTAATTATTACTTGCGTTTTGCAGTTGTTGGACTAAGCAGCAAGCAGTTAGCGAAAACACTACTGGGTACGAGGTTGCGAAGTGTTAAAATCAAAAACAAAGATAGTGCTTGTGCTTCCACTTTGAAATGTGAAATTGCCGTAAAATTTCCATTAAATTTCGAATTTTCCTGGGATGCCGGAGCTGGAAATTTTCTGCCGGAGCCGGAGTTTTTTTTGGCCGGAGCCGGAACCGGAGGTGAGAAACTGGAGTTTGCACAGCACTCAAAAATATTTGAAAAGGATGTGAGAAAGTCTATCCAAAACACCGCCTACGCAGCACTCTACTTTTCTAAGTTTCCTTACCTGTATGTTCCTGACAGGGAGAAATCTTTCACTTTGTGTCGCATGTTGTTGATATCCAGCCCATCAGCTGCCAGGAGAGTTTCGTACCAAGCCTTCGCTTCGTGCCTTGGGTACTCGACATCGTATCCTGGCAACGGCATGATCACGTCATGGATAGAATACGAGCCACGTTGAAGGTCATCTTCGGTCAGCGCCTTAACCGCTACCTTATTCGTGTGGAGGATCGTCTCCTGGTTTTCTGACAGCTCAGTGTCGTCGGTAGCTCCTTAGAAGAACAAACAACATTTGTTTTGCGGCCGTTTTTCTCGCTTTTATACAGTACAAGTGCTCTGAGCACGGTCTTAACTATAATGAAGTAATATTGGGCATTTCACTCGATTACATAGCATGTTCTAGGGAGTTTTTTGGTGATATTCTACACTCGAATTTTCCTTCACCAAAAATCCCTAGAACATGCTATGTAATCGAGTGAAATGCCCAATATTACTTCTAATAAACCCAATTCTCTCCTGGCATTACCACCTTAATGTATACAGAACTCGCGATCAAGCTCTCGGCAACAGCCTCCATGGCTCAGTGGTCAGAACATTGCATTAGAATCGCAAGGTCGTGGGTTCAATTCCTGCCGGAAGGCCTGTGTACTTGCATTTTTCGCAACTGGTCCCGGTTTGGTCTTAAAATATTCTACACTCGAATTTTCCTACACCAAAAATCCCTAGAACTTAACTGTAATGGCCTACTAAACAAAAGATATCAGAGAGCAAAAGGATTTGGAATGACCGACCCTTGTTGATAATAAACTTACCAACTGTCGAGGTTCTTCCCAACTTGTCTTTGAAGACCAGATCTCCAACGACCGGTTTCAGACCAAACTCCTACAATTTAAAACAATAAAAATCCAGGCGAGACACTCTAACGTAACGTAATGTAACGGAATGTAATGTAACGTAATGTAATGTAATGTAACGTAATGTAACGTAATGTAACGTAATGTAACGTACTGTACTGTAACGTAACGTAACGTAACGTAACGCAACGTAATGTAACGTAACGTAGCGTAACGTAGCGTAGCGCAGCGTAATGTAATGTAATGTAACGTAATGTAACGTACTGTAACGTACTGTAACGTACAGTAACGTAACGTAACGTAACGTAACGTAACGTAATGTAATGTAATGTAATGTAATGTAACGTAATGTAACGCAGTGTTTTATCAAGCTTAACAGCTTAAAAAACGTTCAGTTATTGGTTGATTTTGCTTTGATTCATTCAATTGAAATAAAAGATAACAATTTTAAATAACGTCCATTAGTACTCTTTCTGACGTCAATAAGTTTTATCAGGTAAAAAACCACAGACATGGTACTGATTTCCTTTGTGTTTTCCTCATGAATTATTAATGAGTTTTAAGAGAGGTATACGTATAAATGTTGTGCATGTGGCGTTTGGTAGACGTTTGTCAAGACACAGAAAATTTTCTGAGCACCAGACAGGGATTGGCCCTTCAACCTCCTAATGACGGATCAGCTATACCTTACTGTACGTGGCACTCACCGTGATTCTCCTTGAAACAACGCTATTCCAAATGTAGCTCTGATAGGCATGAACATACATCAACCTCGTGTTCCGAGGAATGAGTTTCAGTGAGGCCAGGAAATCCTTATTTCCAAACTTTGCAAGCCCCTCAAGCAGAAAGCTTTCCAAACACTTTTTACCGTCTAGAATCTTCAAGGCTTCCCTCGCGTCCTTCGTTTCTCTCCAGTGTTGACAAGCTTTAATTAATTTGCTGTCATGACCTGGTCTGAAACCAAGGATGAGGTCAACTGCTTCAGACCACTGACTCTTCAGTAGACACAGGCCTGAATAAACAATATTGGTCTGTTATAACATAGATTTAATACAACGTCGTTTCTGATGATCTCAAAGTGTAACGTACAGTATTAAAGGTCTCACAATGTAACGTAAGGTCTCACAATGTAACGTATAATGTCTCGCAATGTAACGTAAGGTCTCACAATGTAACGTGAGGTCTCACAACGTAACGTAGGGTCTCACAATGTAACGTAAGGTAACATGAGGTCTCACAACGTAACGTAGGGTCTCACAATGCAACGTAAGGTCTCACAATGTAACGTAAGGTATCACAATGTAACGTAAGGTCTCACAGTGTAACGTGAGGTCTCACAATGTAACGTAAGGTCTCACAATGTAACGTAAGGTCTCACAATGTAACGTAAGGTCTCACAATGTAACGTAAGGTCTCAAAATGTAACGTAAGGTCTCGCAATGCAACATAAGGCCTCACAATGTAACGCAAGCTTTCAAAACGTAACGTAAGGTCTCACAATGCAACGTAAGGTCTCACAATGCGGTAACGTAAGGTCTCACAATGCGGTAACGTAAAGTCTCGCAACGCAACGTAACGTAAGGTCTCGGAATGTAACGTAACGTCTCACAATGGAACGTAAGATTTCACAATGTAACGTAATGTCTCACAATGTAACGTAAGGTCTCACAATGTAACGTAAGATTTCACAGTGTAACGTAACGTCTCACAATGTAACGTAAGATTTCACAATGTAACGTAAGGTCTCACAATGTAACGTAAGATTTCACAATGTAACGTAACGTCTCACAATGTAACGTAAGATTTCACAATGTAACGTAACGTCTCAGAATGTAACGTAAGATTTCACAATGTAACGTAACGTCTCACAATGTAATGTAAGATTTCACAATGTAACGCAAGGTCTCACAACCTAACACTCACCAATAGAATGAGTCGCATTCACACTGGACCCAAACCTTTGCAGTCCAAAATAATTAATAAACCCAGTGTCCTTTATCGACTTCATGGCAGCTTCAACCTGGTCTTTTCCTCCAGTGACATTCCTCAGTACAATAACAAACGTGTTTCCAGTCAAATCTCCCAACTTCAGAGGTGTCTTTCGAAATTCAAAATTTCCAAGACAAATATTATTTAAAACTTTGTTTAAGCCTTGGAGGTTCTTCGCATTCACGCGAAAAACAGACACCCTTTGAACCGTGACGGCACGGCCGTCTTTCGTCCCGGCGTAAGCGAAACGGTCTGGTTTGACCTTGAGGCATTTTGCCAATAGATTAATGGCCTGCATCGTGTCCTTGTTCTCTTTGTACAGCGAGAAGTGACAGTATTCGCCGCGCTCTTTTGGCCAGTCTGGTTTCCGTCTTCTTTTCTTGTCATTGGGAACGTGATGGAAAGCTCGGACGACCTTGTGTTCATCCATCTCAGCGGTGTCACTTTCTACAGGATATGTATAAACACACAGAAAATCACAAAAAGGAAAAAAATGACAAAAGCTCAATGTATTGTACAGTACACTGAAGGTAGCAATCAGTGCGCGAAATAACGGCCGGTCAACGGACAATGTCCGGCCAAAACGAGCAGTTGTCCGGCCAAACTTTCGCGTGACCGGTCATTTTGACCGGCCACTTTTTAAAGTATAAATAACCGAAATCGGCAACAAAACTTTTAGTCCAGAACTAATTTTCCGACCAGTGAGGTTAAGAATATTCCTTACCTTCTTTGTCTCATCATTCTCAACAGAATTTCCGCCTTCACAGCTCAATATCACTTGAAAAATTTCGAACACTGTATACTCGTTGACTCGATTTAGTTATAGTACGTTCACTTCTGTTCACGTACACAAAGTTGACCTGTTTGAATATATTGACGGTTAGCGTCACTTATGATACGGTTAGCGTCGCGGGAAGCTGCTTTAGTTACTTCATTTCAGTCTTTGGGTACACTTTATGAGAGCTAACAATAATGACATTCTATTTGTGTTGACACGTAACGATACCAAGAATTTCGTTTTCATCTCGCACCACTTACTGTCGTCTTCGTATTTTCCAGTTACGACTTAAAGCGACGGCCATAGGCATAATCAGAAAGCCACTCCAAGGCACTTTACATGAAAGAGTATTACCGATTACATGAAGTATTAGTAATGCTTATCGTAATACTATCGGAAAAGGTCGCATTTAGGGGGACTTCGTCAGGCTTTAGTTTAGCTAAATAGTTTGACCGTCCACAAATGCGGGATGTCCGAGCCAAAATTGGTTTCGCCGGTCACCTGACCGGTGACCTTCCTGCCGTTATTTCGCGTCCTGAGCAATAGTGAAAAAATGCTGGCCAAAAACAGCCCTTTCATATTTTTTATAAGGGAAGCTTACGCAAGCTAGGACAACGACCGCCATCTAAACTTCAATATCTAGCAGAAACTACGAACACTTAAAGTGTCTATGAAGTGAAAAATACGTTGGACTTTTTGTTTTTTTATTGTACAGAGGAGCATGACAGGAGCACTCACTGGAAATTTCAAGAGAATCTGATGCGTAGTTTTCGCGCTATCAACTCTCAAAATTTACCGTGGATAGTTTGTTTTGGGGAAATTTGGGCTTCTTGGTAACAATGCCTTATGACATACGCAGATGGATCATTAATAGTGAAATCTATTGTTCTTATGCATAGTTGTCCATCTGCGTACGTCATAAGCATTGTTACCGAAAGCCCAGTTTTTCTCCAAGAACACACTAGCCATGGCAAAATTGAGAGTTAATAGCGCGAAAACTACGCATCAGATTGTCTTGAAAATTTCAGTGAGTGCTCCTGCCATGCTCCTCTGTACAATAAAACAACAAAAATGCCAACGAAATTTTCATTTCATAGACACTTTAAAGTATGTTTTTCAACAACCAAAAGCTTATAGAGTTCTAAAAGGATTTTGTCCCACAGTTTGAAGTCAAACCCAACTAACAGGTTTTGCTGTTTCACAAGTTAACATTGTCCTGAAGACGTGAAAATGATGTGAATAACGTTGTATGTAGAAGCGGGGCAGTGTTATTACTCTTGAAATATATTCATTATCTTTGTTGTGTGAGGAAAATTCTATTATATTAAGGACATTGTCCTTGACATTCAGTCTTGTACTTACTTTATACAGTATATTGCTCCTTAGCATATACCTCGCAGGTGAATAGTGCTTTTCAAGCAATCTGATTGGTTCCTCTAGCTCGGGATATCCTGCACTATTCACCTGTGGGCAAAACAAAATGGCGGACAGTTTTGCTTTGTTTACCGAAGCAGGAGATTTTGTTGATAAACTAGGCTGATGTTGTAGAATAACGAGAAAAGTCAACAAAATTAAGTAGAAGAGTGTCCACAGGTATGTTTCTTTACAATTTTCTAGCCATTAATGTATTCAAAAGTTGTAAAAACTGTTTTGTCGACAAATATCGAGTACACCAATTGCCCAAGTTGCTAGCGGCCGTGTCTTGTATAAAATACCAAAAAATATAAGAATGTTAAACTTGTCATTTCATTTATGAGGTATATGCTAAAACAATTATTCTCCTCAGTGTCGGTGAATAGTGTGGATATTCACCTCGCCGAAGTGGCTCGGTGAATATCCAGCACTATTCACCTCCACTTCGGTGAATAATTGTTAACTATTGTCTATATAATGCTAGACAATATTTAACTAACCAAAAGGAGAACCCTCAAACATCACAAGTGCACTTTTGTGGGGCCATTACTTCCTGGGGCCATTACTTTCAAGGCCCACTATTTTATTTTTTTCTGGAGGGGGGGGGGGGGGGGGGTTACTTTTGGGGGCATTACTTTTGTGGAGCCGCTATTTTTAGGGAGCTGCTACTTTCAGGAAGTCACTACTTTCACCAGGCTGCTAATTTCAGGATTTTACAGACCCTGGGAAAAGAAAAGGCAAGACCAGTTTGGCCTTGAATGTTACAATGTTTTTCAGGGCATCAAGGCCAGTATACAAGGCATCAAGGCCAGATTGAAACTTTCATTCAGTTGCTATTTGAAGCACCTTACCAGTATAGTCAAATACTGTTTTTGGAGCCTGCGAATTGTGATCCTTCTGTCCTACAGAATGTTCAAGGTTACTTGAAGTACAAGCCACCCTAGCACTTGGCACTACCCAAAAGGATTGCATGGTCTGGCAACAAGATTCAATTGGGATTTATTTGGGAAATCCAATGCAAGATTGTCGAATTTAACCTATTATTGTTAGAATATTCAACAAATGACTGACAGAGCAGGTGAATTTAAATACTGCAGATATTTCAGCAGAGTCTTAGGTTTTATTGTCAATTTTACTAATCATACACTTTGTATTACAAAGCTTAAGTACTGTGATTGAGGGAAGGCCACTACTGGCCGTGGATTTCAGTATATTTCGAGGGCATAGTGGCCAACAAGCAGGGCATCGACAGCCAGTGGCTGCCAGTGCCACTGCTAAATTCGAGGCATGCAGACCCTACTGCAAACCTCGATCTAAGCCTAACCTTTATAATCCAAATCCTGACTGTAGTGAAAAAGTGCATTGGCACCTCCCGGCTCAACTGCCCCTGATCAGGGGCTGTGCCTAGGGGGCAGAAGGTTATTCAGCTCCCCCCCCCCACTCTATTGAGAAATTTAGGCCCCTGTCAAGAAAAAATCAGAGCATTGATTCATTCACTGACAGTAATGGCAATACAATATCTGACCTTTAAATTGCAAAATTTCCCTGAGAGAACATCTCCCAGACCCCCATATTTTAACCCCCTGTTAGGGAACTTGGCTTGGCTGGCACCACCCTTGGCCCTGATCTCATGTATTTTATCACAAAAAAAAACACTGACCTAACGTTGGAAACTTCTCCCGAATTTCCCGATGAATCAAGGTCCTTTTCTCCTTGTCATCCTCCACCTCAACAACAACCTTCAACGTTTTATCTTCACTCTTCACCAAATCCTCCAGTTTTTGAAGGGCTTCAGATGAAAGCACGGCACTCTCTAACTTCTCCTTTATGAACTCAGCTGGCAGATCAGTGGTGGACAAATGCACCGTTCTGCCTTCAAGGTCTCTCTCGTTGACCACGAAATCCGAATACCTTTGCTTCAGTGTCCCAGAAAAGCCGCCATGGGAACTGATGTACTCTGAAATCCCCACTTCTCGTTCCGTCCTGTGCACTATATAACTCCCAGTTTCTGTTACTCCCTTACTTGCTCCCTCCTCAATGAGTCTACCTGAAGAAATACTCTTTATAGTATCTTGAGTCTCGACACGTGGGTGTTCCTGTACACGTATATCGCTAGAAATATCAGTTATTCCAGGTTTCTCGTCATTCTTGTTAGCTGTAGCTGTGTCATTAACGTCCTCTCTACCTATAAGTTCGTCTTTTAAACATTCGTCCGCCTCATTTATGTCTAACTTCTGCCGTTTCTTTGGAAGCACTTCTTCATCAAAAAATTCCGCCATATTCGTTTGTCGAAAAGCACAGCGTGCCCAACCTTAAGGTAATCACAATGGGAGTTTTCAATAGATTTATCAAATTGCCAGAATATTGCCTTAAACTTAGAAATAAACATCACTTTCCTTTCGTAGTTGTATTCTCTATGTGGCTTTTATTAAGTTGGAGCCATTCGAAACCATTTCCAGCAAATTTTCAGTGCAAACAGCAAGGGCCAATTGGGTCAAAAATATAACTCGCTGAAGTCCCGTATCTAGTCCAAAATCTTACCAAAATCTTATTTTTTGACCTTGTTGTAGATGTATTATTTAATTCAAAACGAAAATGAATATTTTTGCACATTGACTGACAAACTGAAGAAATTCCCATATACCGTAAAATTATATACCTTATTATTTTACAAATGACAGCTAATTTAATACTTTTTATGTGTATTTAAATTAAATTTTCGAATTTGTATTTGTGATTTAAAAGAGTTTTTACAAAAAAACGGGGCTCTGAAAGCTTATGAATGCATTATAAATATTAAAAGCAATTTTAAATATTAAAAAATTGGCGGCCATATTTGAGCCGCACATGGTGCCGGCAGATGTACAGCGGTTGCCCCACAACAAAATGCTTGCGTTCAAGCGCACAACATGAGGTTTTACAATAGCAACAGATTTGCTTGCGAAAACGCTTTCTTTTTTATCTTAAATCTACACTTTTCCGTCTCATTAGCCAGCAAAATGATGCAAGCCGTTGTTTACAAGCCTGGTGGTGTCGAAAATCTCAGCGTTGAGACGGTTCCAAAGCCATCAAGCAGGGAACAGCACTTGTTGATTAAGATCCATTATTTTGCCATCAACAGAGCTGAAATTCTGCAGAGAAAGGGAGCGTATCCTCCTCCTAAGGGAGAATCCGAAATACTTGGTTTAGAAGCTGCAGGAGTAATTGACGAAGTTGGACCGAACTGTACAAAAGAGTGGAGGTTAAGTAGTTAGTTAGGGTCATGGGCTCATGGCTGGGGTTTCAGAAGATTAGAATCAAGGTTCACCCTACACCCCTACCCCCACCATCCCCACTTTACAACCCCCCCCCCCCCCCCACACACATACACACACACATGCATCAACTCCCCCACCACACCACCATCTCCACACCCTCACCACCCACCATCATCCCCAACCCCCCACCATCCACCATCATCCCCCCACACCACCATCACCCACCCCAACACCAGCCCCTACCCCCCACCCACCCAATGTCATAAGAGCCCCATTGTGAAAATCTTGGCTGAAACACTGGCATACACCTAAATGCAAAATCTCCATACCTCTCTTTCAGTTTTATTTTAATATTTTCTAAATCACTTTCTTCTTACTGTCTTAATATGTTTATTTTCAGGAAGGGACAAAAAGTCATGTCACTTCTAGGTGGTAAGCACAGACACTTTTAAGAATTCTGATTGCATTAAAATGTACTATAGAATATATACTCTATAGAATTCTAATAAATCCCATAAAATATGCTGTTGGACCTAGAAATTCCGTAGAATATTCTATAGAGTGCAAATATTGAATATAAAATATAAGATGACTGGGATATTGGAAATGACGTTGACGTTGTGCGCGGACTTGGCCAGTGGAGTACATTACAAATTTGGTGAAACGAAAAAGTCATAAGTCAAAACTAGGAAGAAATAATATTAGAAAGATGAAATACTTTGCTAAAAATTATACTCACACAAAATTGACTTTAGCCAGTACGTGACACAATGGTTAGAGTGTCCGGCTCATATGGTCCGGCTACAGTCGGAACGTTGTGGGTTTGAGTCCTGTTGGAGCTTAGATACCCTGTGAGTCAGAGCCCCTTTCCGACCATGCAAGCTTTGGGGGAAAGTGGGCTCTGCCAACAAACTCGATATTCGCCCCAAGTTTGGTGCCGAGTCAGTCAGGTTTTAAACTGGTCAAACAAGTTCTAGTTTACAAACGCGCGTAAGCAGGAAAATAGGAAGTGACGCATTAGAGCCCGGGGCCAAAATAGTATCTTGGCAACCGTTCACGCATGCTCAAAAGAAATATCGAGTTTGTTGGCAGAGTCTACTTTCCCCCGAAGCTTGCGTAGGTCGGAAAGGGGTAGAGCTTAGAATTCTTTGAATTTAACAACATACGACAGCTTGTACAGCAAAACACACGCGTGATGGAACAAAGGATGTAACCATATCAGAAAAGCATTTTTGAAATATGAATTACGAAATTTTGCTTTTTGGTTTCATTTCAAACTTTGACCGTTTTAGAGTTGTGCAGCAATGAACCGTCCGTTAGATTAATACTCTGCAAACTTTGACCTAGTTTGTTCAGAATTTGACGTAGCTTCATAAGAACTTGCTTTTCGAGTCAAAACTCCATCAGAAAAGTGTTTATCAAAATCAAAGAAATCACTAGGCTCGATTCCAGCCGTTGTGTGAGCGAAAGAACGCGCGGGCTCACACAACGGCTGGAATCGAGACGAAGAAATCACGCGTTCGAAGAAAAATTCCCCACTGAAAACCTTTCCCAAAGTAACGGCCCCCTGATAGTTACAATTATTTACCGAAGTGGAGGTGAGTATTACATATTGAGGTGAATAACTGTTTTAGCGTATACCTCACAAACGAAATAACAAATTGAACATTCTTATATTTTTCGGTACTTTCATGCAAGACAGGGCATCTAGCAACTTAGCGTAGGCCTACTCCATAATTGTCGACAAAACAGTTTTTACAGGTTTTGGATATATTATTGGCTAGAAAAGTTTAGAGAAACATACCTGTGGACACTTCTACTTACTGATTTTGTTGACTTTTCTCGTTATTCTACTACATCAGCCTTGTTTATCAACAAAATCTCCTGCTTCGGTAAACAAAGCCAAACTGGCCGGCATTTTATTTTGCCCGCAGGTGAATATAGTTCAGGATATTCCGAGCTAGAGGAACAAATCAGATTGCGTGAAAAGCACTAGTATTCACTTGCGAAGTGTATGCTAATAACAGCTATACGTACCCGAAAGTAACGTCAAATTTTCGATATTTCTAATAATTTCCGAAGGTAGCGGTCCCCCCAAAGTAGCGACTACCTCTTACTACTCTTAGGCCCCGTTTAAATTATTAAGTCTTTCGTTCAAAAATGCTTACGTTTGTTTGTTGTGTTTACATTGTTCCGGAGTAGTTTGCCGTTAGTCTTTACGCTTAGCACTCACGCCACGGTAAATAGGAGAACTACGCGTTGTTCGTTATAGTGGAAACAAACATAAATTTCTCTACGGTATGCCTACTTTATCCAGAGCTGTTACCGTTCCGTAATAGTGTAAACGCGGCCTTAACCGATATAACATTTTATCTGAAAAAGATGCTCACAAACAGTAATGGCTGACATGATTCCTCAAGCCTCTGTCACCACGGAGAGCCTCTGAAACACGTGCATGCATAATTTGTTGTTTAATTATCTTGGCACTTTTAGGTGGTGGCTATGCAGAATACGTTTCGGTGAACGAAGCCTTAGTTATGCCAGTACCCAAGGGCTTCCCTCTCTCTAACGCCGCTGCTATTCCCGAGGTTTGGCTAACTGCTTACCAACTGTTACATCTCCTTGGCAACATCAAGTCTGGCGACTACGTGCTTGTCCACGCGGCTGGCAGTGGGGTGGGGACGGCAGCAATACAGCTGACCAAACTGGCCAAGGCTCGTGCCTTAGTGACTGCGGGAACCACTGAGAAGCTGGACGTGGCTGAACGACTGGGTGCAGAGGGAAGAGCAAATTATAAGCACGAGGATTTCGCAGAAATGGTACTCAAAAACACTAACGGTAATGCCCAGTAATATTATAGAGCTGTTTTAGGTCATTACGCTAAATGGTCCACGTTAATTGGTCGCTAAGGGCCTGTTTATATGATCCCGGTGTACCGGGACGTCCCGGTGTACCGGATCTCGGCTTGTAGATAATTTACTGTTATTTTCGCGGTTGCGTTTATAGGGAGACCAGGACGTCCCGGTGTACCGGGATCTCGGTTGAAGCAACCGGGATCTCGGTACACCGGGACAGATTTTTTCCCATATAAACGCGACATCCCGGTACACCGGGATGAAGTTTACCGAACTACAATGCTTGTAACTTTGAATATTACGGTCAGAATTTCGTCCAAACCGTCAGGTGTAAAGGCAAAACACTGAATAAGAGCGAAATAACTTCTAGCATAGTAGAATTAGGGTGAGTTTTTGCTTTTTTGTCCATTTCCTTAAATTCCCGCGCTTTTTGACCCGGGATGAAATTCATCCCGGGCAACCGGGACATCCCGGTACACCGGGATCATATAAACAGGCCCTAAAAGGTCCAAAAATGCCGTTCCAGCACTGTGGGCAGGCATCGAGCCTTATTTAATGACATGCAAGTTTTGGCGGGAAAATGAGTTGATCTGAATGAAAATAGAAGAGAATTAGACATTTTCGTTGGAAAATTTTGTACAATTTTTCGTCCTGGAACATTATTGTTCCTTTTTATAAAAACTACTTACTTAAGAGCGCTGAGAATGAATGCTTAAGGTGGCTCCACGCAGTTTCTTGAAAAAATGGAAAATACAAGTTTGAGAGTCCAAAATACATGATTAAACAATTCGGAAAAAGAATAAAACTAAATGTTATGCATAGTTAAACAGTCTGACAATCAAAAACTGTTACCAAATAAATAGCAACAGTTGCTGCTATGGCAACAATAACATTTCAAAATGGCTGCCAATTACCCTTCAAACTAATTTAATTCGAGAAAAACTTTGGTGACCCCCAATTTTTTGTTTGTTTTTTGTTAACTTTCCTGGAAGTATGAGTAATCTATAGGCCGATTTAAAAAAAATTCTGGAGAACGAAATTTTTTAAAAATTAACAAACATGATTTCCCCGGAAAAAAAAATTATTCCTTCTACAGAATTTTTTTAAAATCGGCCTATTGATTACTCATACTACAAGTAAAGTTTTAATGAAAAAAAAATTGGGGGTCACCAAAGTTTTTTTCGAATTAAATTAGTTTGAAAGGTAACTGGCAGCCATTTTGAGACGTCATTGTTGCCATAGCAACAACTGTTGCTATTTATTTGGTAACAGTTTTTGATTGTCACAATGTTTATTTATGCATAACATTTAGTTTTATTCTTTTGTGGAATTGTTTATGCACGTTTTTTGGACTCTCAAACTTGTATTTTACATTTTCAAGAAACTGTGGAGCCACCTTAACAGGTGTAAACAATCATGAACGAACAAGCTCAAAGGTAAGGTAAACGACAATGTCTGAAGACGCGAAAGATGATAAAAATAAAATAAATATGGCTTTTAACCATCAACAAAAGCTACCTGGCCTTAAGGTTCCTAACCAGGTTCTTTTTTCTCCTAATCTAGGTGTTGGAGCCAACGTGATTCTAGATTGTGTCGGAGGATCGTTCGTTGAACAGAATCTCAAGAGTATCGCCACAGACGGACGCTGGGTGCTATATGGCTTACTCGGTGGTGCCAATGTCGATGGAAACATTTTGGGTGCCCTATTAAGAAAACGAGTTAGTCTCCTAGCAACGACTCTCAGAAGTAGACCACTCGAGGTTGGTGTTGATGTTACATGGTGACATACAATCAATGAGAAGGCAATCGGTCGATCCGGCATTCGGTCAGTCCGCATGTCTGTCATCTGTCAGTCGGTCGACTCGTCTGTCCGTCGGTCAGTCATCGGTTCCGTCAATCAATTGGTCAGTTGGTCGGTCGGTTAGTCAGTTACTCGGTCGGTTAGTCAATTGGTCGGTCCGTCGGTGAGTTAGTCAATCGGTCAGTCAGTCAAACAGTCAATCGGTCGGTCGGTCAGCCAGCCAGCCAGCCGGCCAGCCGGTCGGTCCGTCAATCAGTCAATCAGTCAGCCAGTCAGCCAGTCAGCCAGCCAGCCAGCCAGCCAGCCAGCCAGCCAGCCAGCCAGCCAGCCAGCCAGCCAGCCAGCCAGCCAGCCAGCCAGCCAGCCAGTCAGCCAGTCAGCCAGCCAGCCAGCCAGCCAGCCAGCCAGCCAGTCAGCCAATCGGTCGGTCCGTCAGTCAGTCAATCGGTCGGTCATTCAATCGGTGAGTTGGTCAGTCAGTCGGTAGTCAATTGGTCGGTCAGTCGGTCTGTCGGTTAGTCAATTGGTCGGTCAGTCGGTCTGTCGGTTAGTCAATTGGTCGGTCGGTCGGTTAGTCAGTCGATCGACCATGATTTGTTTTCTATTTTGAGTCTGACTAAACGCAACCTTCGATTCGATGTTAAACTCGATTTTTAACTACAAGCAATACTTTTCTTTCTCAGTACAAACGAAGACTGGTGGAAGAATTCTCACAACACGCATTGCCTCATTTCGAGTCTGGAGCGTTGAAACCGGTGATTGACCGGATTTTCAAGATGGAAGACATCCAAAAGGCCCATTCGCTGATGGAGAGTAATCAAAATATTGGAAAAATTGTCGTCGAAGTTAGAAAAGAAAGCGGTAAAGAAGAACTGTAATGATAGAGGTTTCCGTAAAATAATTATAAGTAATACCATGACATGAGGGAAATTAGTGATTAAATATGTCCCCGAAAGCAAAGGGAGGATTTGTGGAACATTCACAAATCCTCCCGAGGCTTGTGTATGTTTGGTCATGCATGCTGATGAGGAAAAAATTAGAAATAAGGGTCCACAGTAATTGGCTTTAGCTGTTGCGGTTACCCAGCCTCATATAGTATAACTTTGTAGTTTCATATCTTAATTGTGTGTCTTGTATTGAGGCAAAGTTAATAAATAAAATAAAAATAAAATATCCCCTGTTTGGGGGAAATTAGGGGGTGTTATATACAGGGAAATTAGGGCACAGAGTTGCCTGATGAGTAGGCAGCACCTCACTTGCAATAGTAACTTCTAGTTATTGTTACCCGCGGTAACTCAAGGTGATGCATGCATTCACATGAATCTAAGCTTATCTCGACTAGATATAACTCGGGACTTTGATCCTAGCCCCCGAGTTATCCCTACCCCTCGAGATAACTCGGTCCCGTTAACCCAAGAAGAGGAAGTAGTGTCCACTTCGTTACATATATTGGGTTGAGTAATTCGATTTCTGTTACTCGGGACAAAAAGAAAACTCAGACATAGTTTAACGCTACTCTGGCTTAAAAGTTTTTTGAACGTAGTTTAAAAAGTTACTGTTTCGACACTCCGCTCTAGTGTCTTCATCAGGGCGTAACTAGGCATCTGGGGGACCGTGGGATTGATTACTTCGGGGCCCCTTTCCGCTTTAGTGACCGCATTTCTAGAGGGGTTCGGGGCCATGCTCCCCCGGAAAATTTTTGAATCTAGGGTCTCTGAAATGGCATTTCCTGCACTTTGAGGGCACTTTTGAGCAAAATCTAATCACTCACACTCCGATTTAAAATCTGTTAAAGTGGGCAAAATCTGTTATAAATGCATTTAATTCCATTGCGCATAGCTTGCGCGCAGACATTTTACCCAATCTCCGCGGATTGGATAAAAAGTCAGTGCACACTGCACATGCTAATAAGGGCACTTCTTGCCAAATATTTTTTTGGGGTGAATACCCCCTACCCCCCGGTCGCGCCGCCCCTTGCGTATGGGCGTCAAAGCATCCCCCCATCCCCCAAGAGAAGATTCTCAGTAAGACTCAAGACTGTCAGACAAAGTGGCGGGCCCTGAAGGTGCGACAAACCAGTAGAAGGGTCGGGGAAATGCTCTCCCAGGAAATTTTTGATTTTCTAATGCTCTGAAACGCTATTTCCTGCAAATAGGCTAATTCCAGCAGTAGACCGCAGTCATCACGATTTAATGGAGCGTGGGCGCTATTGATGCCAAGCTTCTAAACAACGTCTTTGGTGGTACCATGGATTGGTAGTGATAATTTGTGAATTATCCCACGCAATCTCATGGTTGGTTTTAAAGCAGAATCTTCCTTTCTTGAAAAGAAAACCGACCCCACGCAATCACATGGTTGGTGATCCCACGCAATTCATGGTTGGTTTTACAAGCGTGGTCCGACAAAGCAGAATTTTCCTTTTTTGAAAAGAAAACGGATCCAACGTTCACCCCTGATGAAGACACTAGATTGGAGTGTCAAAACGTTGGGTCATGAACAGTAACTTTTTAAGCTACGTTCAAAATACTTTTAAGCAAGAGTAGCGTTAAACTATGTCTGATTCTTCACCTGGCTCGGCTGCGTTGGGCATTTATTTGTTAAAAAGAAAACTATTTCAGAATTGAAGAACAGAATATTATACTGGTAAAAACACACATGCAATCAGCCAAGCAAGAAGAAACAGTCGTTTTGTTTTTGGTAAACCCAGCGTAAAGGAAACCACGCATTAGGGAATGTCCATCCCGACCCTATTTAATCCTAACATGAGAATCAATCTGGCGGCCTCGTTTCTTTTCCAAGCGCGCCAATCGTCCTGTAGAGTATGCAGTAGCTTCTCCTTCATTTTCGGCAATTTCAGCATAACTTCGTGATTGTCGTAATTGTCGTTGACGAAGATCACGAGACACGCCGTGGCGCCACGTCGAACGTCGGCGTCGCACGAATCCAAGAGCTCGTGGAGTATGGTCATCACGCCCATCGCACGCGCTTTGTCCTGGTTCTCGCGTATGCCAATGCAAATCTCGAGGATCGCGAACAGCAGTTGTTTCTTGAGTTCGAGCGGCGTGTTCTCGTGCAACAGCAACGTGACGAACTCCAGGAGATGATTCGAGGCGAACTTGGCCGCGGCCGGGCCGCCGATCCACGCGAGGTGTCCCACGTCCCGCACCGCGCCGATCTGCTCCCGCAGGTAAAGCGACGTCGAGATCTTTTTTCCCGCCACCACGATGTCGCGTTTGTAATAATCGTCGTCCATGATCCCCCCGATGTCGTCCAGCTGTTGGTCGCTCGGCGTCTGGTGGTGACGACGGCGGAAAACACGGAAGATGGAGGACAGGAACCCCAGCACTGCTGTCATATTTCCAGGAGGTAATTTCACCAAATGTGCCACTCTAATTTGAAATACTTCTCGCCTGCTTCGAGTCTAATTAAAGCCGGCCTCCACCTCACCTTGCACCCAAAGCACGAGATGACTATTGTGATGTCACTAAATAGTCTAATCCAATTACTTGATAATTACCGAGTTGTACGTGTTGCGCACGCATCATCTTAGCGGACACCACGCAGAATAATATTTTGGGCTCATTCTTTGAGGTTTACCTGTGTTACCAGGCATCATTCAACATGCGACGCTGGTTTTGATACATTTCGGACGTTTTGGTATGTTTGCGTATATTTTTGTACGTTTCGGTATATTTTGGATACGTATAGGTACATTTTTGTATGTTTCAGTACATTTCGGAACGTTTTGGTACATTACGGTACGCTTTTGTATGATTCGGTACATTTAGGTATGTTTTGGTATGTTATTTGGGTACTTTTTGGTACATTTCGGTATGCTTTGGTACGTTTTGGTATGTTTAGGTACGTTTTGGTATGTTTGGGTACGCTTTGGTACGTTTTGGTATGTTTGGATACGCTCTGGTACGTTTTGGTATGTTTGGGTACGCTTTGGTACATTTCGGCAAGCTTTGGTACGTTTAGATACGTTTTGGTATGTTTGGGTGCGTTTTGGTATGTTCCGGTACGTTCTGGTACGTTTTTGTATGTTTGAGTACGTTTTGGTATGTTTGGGTACGTTTTGGTATGTTTGAGTACGTTTTGGTATGTTCGAGTACGTTTTGGTATGTTTCGGTACGCTCTGGTATGTTTGGGTACGCTTTGGTACATTTCGGCACGCTTTGGTACGTTTTGGTATGTTTGGGTACGCTCTGGTACGTTTTGGTATGTTTGGGTACGCTTTGGTACATTTCGGCACGCTTTGGTACGTTTTGGTATGTTTGGGTACGCTCTGGTACGTTTTGGTATGTTTGGGTGCGTTTTGGTATGTTCCGGTACGTTCTGGTACGTTTTGGTATGTTTGGGTACGTTTTGGTATGTTTGAGTACGTTTTGGTATGTTCGAGTACGCTCTGGTACGTTTTGGTATGTTTGGATACGTTTTGGTATGTTTGGATACGCTCCGGTATGTTTGGGTACATTTCGGCACGCTTTGGTAACGTTTTGGTATGTTTGGGTACGCTCTGGTACGTTTTGGTATGTTTGGGTGCGTTTTGGTATGTTCCGGTACGTTCTGGTACGTTTTTGTATGTTTGAGTACGTTTTGGTATGTTTGGGTACGTTTTGGTATGTTTGAGTACGTTTTGGTATGTTCGAGTACGCTCTGGTACGTTTTAATATGGGTGGGTACGTTTTGGTATGTTTCGGTACGCTCCGGTATGTTTGGGTACATTTAGGTACATTTCGGCACAGAGCAGAGGGTATTTTTTACAGTTTAAAGAGAACGTGAAACCCGGGTTACTACGAAACCTTAGGAAAGCTATAACCTTATTCTTGCGACGAACATTGGTTGAGTAACCGTTTGTATATCTTGAAAATCTAAATATATATATACACCACTATATACGACCATTGTCAAGTCTCCACTAATGTCTAGCGGTAAACACGGTTCGTAGTACAAGGTCATATTATAAAAGATCAGCCTCTCACGAGTATATGAAGTGTTGCGTTCGGGACCAAGCCAGCTTGTTCCAATGTGAGCGTGTGATTGTCGTGAACTTTATTTGGGAACGATGTTTTGATGTAGTAGTGGTTACATAAGTCAGGCCTGTCAAAGGTTAGAAAAGGTTAGACATACTTTGTTACAACCTTCGCACGGCTAGGTTACTCGCCGTAAAATGTAGCCGAACATGTGCTCACCTCACTTTGTTGATGTACTTCCTCACACTGGCGATGGTATCTGTAAATTTCAGCTTTAGAATATAGGTCTAGGAAATCAATTCAATTATTATAAAGTTAATAGTTTTCTAGAAAAAAGTCCCCAGACCGTAAAGACCTGCCGTAAAGGCATCTCGTTCGGTCAATAAGTTTTTATTATGTGGCACGGATTACTTCCGATAAAATCACGCGCTGTGATTGGTTGCTGACGTGGCGAGATTTCTCCGTAATGCCGGCGGGCATTATGAAAATTGTTAATGCCCTACGATTGGAAACAAACAAAAAATCCTAATAAGAAACTTTAATATATAGTCGAAAAACGACGAAAATAAATGAAATAAACGACGATGAACATTACAAAAATAAATTCTAGTATCCAAACGAGAAAGAAACAGCAGAAAATAACGCTAGTTCGGTGTTTTGACGAAGTTAAAGGAAGCGAAGACCAAGAAATACAAGATTGATTTTGAAATAAAAAATACCATATAATAAACTACTTAATAACCTCGACTGCTCGGTCTTTACGGTAAAATATTAAACCTCGGTCTTGAATGTAAGACCTCGATTTAATATTTTACCGTAAAGACCTCACTCTCGGTTATTAAGTAGTTAATAATAGCTTCAAATTAGGCCTTAAATGACTAACAGTTAAATAAATTCTATCAGATTTTGTTTCAAAGTACTAACCTGATCGCCCTTTTCAGACTTGATTCTTAATGTAGTCACCTGATGACCAGACAATGGCCGTTCACCACCGCTTTGTGCTCTAAGATAAATCAAAGAAAATAGATCATATCCTGATACTTCAATATAGCTATTTCAAATAGACCTCGTTCGTGAACAGCTGTTAGTTCAACGCCTAGATCTTAGCTGTGCTCCGTGCTCTGATATGTGTCGTATGATGGCTGCCTGGACCACCTTTGATATACCTTCAACTCGGCTACGTTGATCTTCGGTCGTCCTTCGCAATTCAGCCATCCGTTCGTTTTCCTTTCTCCCTTCCTCCTTTGTTTGTTTGTTTGTTTGTTTGTTTGTTTGTTTGTTTGTTTGTTTGTTTGTTTGTTTGTTTGTTTGTTTGTTTGTTTGTTTGTTTGTTTGTTTGTTTGTTTGTTTGTTTGTTTGTTTGTTTGTTTGTTTGTTTGTTTGTTTGTTTGTTTGTTTGTTTGTTTGTTTGTTTGTTTGTTTGTTTGTTTGTTTGTTTGTTTGTTTGTTTGTTTGTTTGTTTGTTTGTTTGTTTGTTTGTTTGTTTGTTTGTTTGTTTGTTTGTTTGTTTGTTTGTTTGTTTGTTTGTTTGTTTGTTTGTTTGTTTGTTTGTTTGTTTGTTTGTTTGTTAATTTGTTCCTTCTTTCTTTCTTTCTTTCTTTCTTTCTTTCTTTCTTTCTTTCTTTCTTTCTTTCTTTCTTTCCTTCCTTCCTTCCTTCCTTCCTTCCTTCCTTCCTTCCTTCCTTCCTTCCTTCCTTCCTTCCTTCCTTCCTTCCTTCCTTCCTTCCTTCCTTCCTTCCTTCCTTCCTTCCTTCCTTCACTCATTCATTCATTTCCTTCCTGGAGTTTCGAAAGCCTTTCTAATAAGAGAGTGCACATTAGGAGAAATGTCTTACTTCTACAGTATTCTATAAAGCGATTACCCAAACGCCATAGACGAAATATCGTCGATACTACAAAAAACTGATATGCTATATTAGTATAACCCAACTAGTATACTATTACAAAACCTCCATTCTTGGCTGAGCTACTCGTCTGTCTATTGGTGATGGACCATTAGTAGAAAAAGAGTCAAGTTCTAAATGCGAAATAATGGCTCGTCCTTGTTGTCTATGAAAGATATGCGCCTCGTCAACTCAACTTGTTGACAACTCGAGCCCGTTGTCCAACTGTTAAGTATTCCTACCTGGCTTTAATTTCTTGAACAACAGGCGTATCGATAAGACTGACTTGATTTTCTCCCAAACTTTCTGAAGAACTCTAAGAAAGAAAATCGTCGAAGTTCGACGGCCGTTCATATGTATAATGTATATATTACTTCAAAAACTCATTAATAATTCATGAGGAAAACACAATTATAAAATGACATGTATACTACGCGAGCCCTGATCGGTCAATTGCCGTGTTTGGATCAGAGTATCTAAACACGGAAAATTCCCGCCAAAACGATTTTTTGAAAATGTCGGACAGTATATCATATTCACTTGTGATTATTTTATAAAAGAAATACCAAATGGTTTTTTCCGTGTTTGGAGACTCTTATCCAAACACTTGGGAAATTGCTCGACTTTCGAAAAGCTAAAAACACTCGCCTACGGCTCGTGTTTTGTTACGCTTTTCTCCAGTCTCGCAATTTCCCGACCGTAACGTGTCTCTATATGCGATAGAGACACGCTCGCTATGTTCGATGAACTTTTTCTTCGATTTTGCGGCTCAGACAACTTCAATTTTCAAAATTGATTTCTATATGAGCTTATTTGGATAGTTTTTGAAGCCATTTAAAACATTCGCAGTACGTGTTTTATCAGATCTAATCTAAAACACTCGCTCGGCTCTCGCCTCGTGTTTTAAATCTGATAAAACACTGCTGCTCATGTTTTAAATAGTACATAAAATGGTGAGAGATCACCTACCTTCAAAGAATCAGCTATACCAGATCGAACATCAATTATTTTACCATTTCGGATTACAGAAGGAGGAAGATTTTGAAGAAATTTATCAACGGATACCTTAGAGTCTACAAATGTAAAAAACAATTCATTCATTTAAGGTGGTTCCCTATAGTTTCAATAAATGCGCACTACTTCATATGCTCGTTATCTAATGCTATTCATAAGTTTAAAACATTTGTTAAATAAATACTAAGTAGACCTTACTATAGCAGAACTATCGCAGATATAAAATATTTATCAAAAAGTTCAGTTATTTGCTGTTACCATAGTAATAATGACGTTGGAATTTTGGTTTATTTTCAAATATTGCATAATTGAAGCGGCATGTCTTCCGTTTGCTTCGGTGAATTTTCTTAAAAATTGCTGAGATGATAGATATTGTTGTAGAGAATATCCATGCAAAAAATTAAGGTAGGTTGTAGGGACAGATTTTTCGCTGTAAAAATTATCGATTTAAAAAAGTTCTGTCTTGGGAAATTTTTTTAAAATTATATATACTTTAGAAATTTTTATAAACTACTTATTTACAAAATTTTACCAAAATTCACCGAAGAAAACATCTACAAGTCTAATTATTTTATTTTATTTTATTTTATTTTATTTTATTTTATTTTATTTTATTTTATTTTATTTTATTTTATTTTATTTTATTTTATTTTATTTTATTTTATTTTATTTTATTTTATTTTATTTTATTTTATTTTATTTTATTTTATTTTATTCTATTTTATTTTATTTTATTAGGACAATATGCAGTTTACCGTTCCTTGATATCTTTTATAGTTCCAGAGTTATAAAGATTTAAAGATGTCAAAATGAAGAAAAAATATGGCACAAACAAATTGTTGATTCAGCACAAATTGTGACGTCATGTGGTTTGCATTTTAATTTGGTGAATGTTTAAATGAACTATATAGCTCAGTTACTGTGTCAGAATCAAATGAACCTTTGCACACATATAGTGCAAGATGAAACAGTCGATGATATCAACAATTTTGTTGTCTAGGTAACACTGTTGTACCCAGGCCACTTGCATGGATTTTATAAAACACCATGTATTTATCTCTGTGGCATAATTTTCAAATTATTATAGTATAAACGTATTTTAGGCATGCATAGGTATGACAAGCACATGTCCGATATTATTTTATCCTTATCTGGGCAGAGAAGGTGGTTTATATATAAAATCCGTGCAACAGGCCTGGGTACAACAGTGTTACCTTGACAACAAAATTGTTGATATTATCAACTGTGTTTCATCTTGCACTATATGTGTGCAAAGGTTCATTTGATTCTAACACACAGTAACTGAGCTATAGTTCATTTAAACATTCACCAAATTAACATGTAAACCACATGACGTCACTGCTGAATCAGCAATTTAATTTGTGCCATACTTTTTCTTCATTTTGACATCTTTAAATCTTTATAACTCTGGAACTATAAAAGATATCAGGGAACAGTAAACTGCATATTGCCCTACTTTTTGATGCTCTTTCAAATGAACCAATAAAAAATCTCATTTCATAGGCACTTTAAGTGAGAGGTCGTTTTTCATACGGTTAATTTTCCATGCCTATTATTTTTCCACCAAAGGGGTTAAACCATTCCCCGTTAGTAGGAAAGATATCAAATTTTTTAGGGAAAATATCAAATTTTTCGTGGGTTGCTAACAACATACCTTCCTACAATTTGAAAAAAGCCTAACAGAAACACGAGCGCCGGACAAAGAAAAATATATGATTTTTTTCGCACTAATAGAAAATTGTTTATTTGTTGAAAAATTGAACTAAAACAATTTTCCTCATATTTTGGTTGTTTTTAGCCGTTTGTTCTCGAGTTATTTAAATTTTGTTTGATATGTAAATAAGATAAACCATGACGTACGATAGTGTACAGATAATTGTAAGTTAAAATGTGGCGATACCTGGATTCTGTGTCATTTCGTCCAGCGTATGAATTTTAGTTTTGCTGTCGTAGCGGCTTGGTGTTTGTTTATCACTGTCAAGAAGCTGACCAGAGCCAGGAAACAGTATTTCAGTTCTTCTGTCGTTAAATACAACTTCTCTCTTGTCTATTACCTGAAAAGAACAAGAGAGTAATCCTGGGTAATAAAATTATAAAAACTAAAGCATACGTGCCATTAAAATTAACTTTAGGAACTTTGTAATGCTCAGGTTTACCGTCGGGACAAATCTCAATCACATGCAGTACGGTACGGTACGGCTCGGCACGGCACCAGCGCCACACCACACCACACCACACCACACCACACCACACCACAACACAACACAACACAACACAACACAACACAACACAACACAACACAACACAACACAACACAACACAACACAACACAACACAACACAACACAACACAACACAACACAACACAACACAACACAACACAACACAACACAACACAACACAACACAACACAACACAACACAACACAACACAACACAACACAACACAACACAACACAACACAACACAACACAACACAACACAACACAACACAACACAACACAACACAACACAACACAACACAACACAACACAACACAATATGAATATTTGGGACCCGAAGATAAATTTCTCTTGATTCTTCACGCGATCATGAATATTCTTTGGTAAATGCAAAATCAAGAATTGAATTGAAAAGCAATTATATAGCTTTACTGAAAACAGTAAAGACACCCTTTTTTTAACGGGAGAAGGAGGTCCTTCCTTTTATTGAATCGATGCCTATATACAATCATCAACATAAGACAGCTCAACATTCTGTTTCCATTCCACCCTATCTCTACCGCTCTCGCAGTGCTCCAGTCGTTCCAACCTGGCTGCCGTCTCTCTACTTCCATTGTCCTCCTCCAGGTCGTTTTAGGTCTCCCTACTGCTCTTTTACCATGCAGTCACTGGATCTCTCTCCACGAAGTACAGTATATGTCCTAGAGCTGCTCCCATCGGTTCATTTTCGTAATCGATTAATCGTTGTCAACAATCGATTAATATCGATTAATCGTATTGATTAAATATGTCATGAATTAAATACGACATGTCCATGGTGGTTTGTCCGTTCAAAGGAAGGGGGTGCTCTTATAAAGTCTTTACTAAATTTGTTGGGGATTGCCTCCCTTGTTGTCGCCCAACAATTCCGTCACTATTCACGTTTTAAATCACTGTTTAATCACGATTATAGATTGCGCACTTTCTCGCGCTCTCACAGTTCACACAAGAGAGATGACAAGACAGAGACGATGTTTAGTATACACTTGACACTCCTAAATGATACTGCGATACTATTGGCTAATCAGTTTATGAATAATGCATGGTTTAACTAAGGCGTGTTCGTAATCATTCCGGCATGCTGTGCAGGGTTGTTATAGATGATCCGATTATTGTTTAGTATAATCGATTGTGGAAAAAAACGAAAAAATAATTGATTAATCGATTAATTGGGAGCAGCTCTAATATTATGTCCAATCCAATTCCGACGCTGTCTTCTTATCTCATGATTCTTTCACTGCTCACTCGCACATACATAATATATACTCGCACAGTGTATAATAAAAGACAGTGATTAATTATACCTTGATAGGGACACCATCGGGATATCGAGTCTGCAGCTCGGACGGGAAATAGCCATCCATAATATCTTGCACACATCGCTTTAGAAATTATATAAATGACATAGTTAACATTGGGAACAAAGTATGTCGGTCCAGTATCCTTTTTACACCGGGTTCACTAAAGTTATTAGACACTTGTTTGAAGTTGAATACATTTATATTTTGGTGTTAGTAGAAACTTACTATACAATACTATTGCTAATAATATACATGACAAAATTACTGCATCCTGATTGGTCGAGAGGAGTGCAATTTCAATGTAATACAGTGCAGAAAAGGTGTAATACAGTGCAGAAAAATGAAATGCAGTGCAAATTTCAATGAGTATTAAGCATTCTGATTGGCTAATAAACAACCGGAAACTACCGAAAGGCCAATGAAATGCCTATGCGGATTTTGAAGGATGGTTTTTCCTTCACGAGAAAATCCAATATGGCGACCAAAACATAAAGTTGTCGAAGAACATTTCGATGAAATACAGAGTGAATTTTGCTTTAATATTGTCATAAAAGTCCCTACAAGAAGACTAGAAGAGGTTAGATGCTATGAGTAAAACGTTTGACGTCTTTAGTGAACAAAATGAAGCAGTTTTCAACCACTAAAGCTTCGAGAAGTGGAGCAATGAGTGGTATGTAACTTCGTAGCTGGAAGAACATTTTGTCTAACATTTTCATGTATATTATTAATAAGTAATAGCATGGTTTCGAGTGCAATTTTGAAAAAAACACGCACTCGTGAGTTTTTCAAAGACCTCAAATAGCACTCGTCCTTCGAAGTCGTGCAATTTTGATAGTCTTTGAAAACTCACTCATGCATGTTTTTTCCAAATTGCACTCGAAACCATACTATTACCTATACAAATGCTGCAATCTGTCGCGCGATCGTGCAGCAAAACTGAAGACATTGAGGATGATTTGTTTTACACCGATTTTCACGTAGCAACAATAGTTATGCTTTGTTTTTGTTTTTTTAAATAATCCCGAAGAACTATAAGGTATACAAGAAAGTTTCTACTAAAACAATTAGATTATTCACTCTCAATTTCTATGAAATAATATTTGACACGAGCTTGTGCATGCCCTCTCGTCATTAGAGACTTTAAGATCTACGACGTCAACCTAAACGACGACGTCCTTTAAACAAAATAATATCATGGCCACCTCGGTTTTCATTGTTTCCACACGGACATTTAATCTCTAAATAACCCGATGCATAAAGATGAAGTACGATTATAGTAACTAATCATACCTAATCTTTATGCATTAGGTACGATTAGTAACTATTAATCATACCTAATGTTTACGCCAAAGTTCCCTTATGCATATAATAACTAACAAATACATGAAGTGAACACTTATCGAATTCCCAATAGTATTAATCACAACTCAATAATTTATTCACTCTGAAGTTGTTGACTCCGCCAAAAGCGTTCTTGTTTTATAACTCTCGTTCTTTCTCGGTAACCATAATATTACAAAGTGATAGCATGGCATTTTGGTTGATTGGTGATTAAATGTCCCTCAAGCCTCGGGAGGTTTAGTAAAAGACCTTCGGGACTTTTACTAAACTTCCCTCGGCTTTCGGGTACATTTAATCACTAATCAACCATGATCGCCTCGGATTCTTTTGTTCTCCGAGGGAATTGTAAACCTCGTATTTCCCTCATCGCTCATGCAAGAGGGAAATTTATCTATATAATTTTCCCGTGCATGTTGATGAGGGAAAATTAGAAGACAAAGAAATCCTTTGTCTTCTTCTAAATTTCCCGCTTGCATATATTTTCCCTCATCAACATGCACGGGAAAATTAGATGTAAGTTCTCTGATTAACCGTGTAAATTACCTGTCGGTAAGATTCTCAAAGTTTTCCTCGGCTATCATAATATTACAAACTAATAACATGACTTTTCGGGAAATTAGCGATTAAATTTTCCCTTTGCCTCGGGAAGATTTGTAAAAGTCCGAGGGCCGCACAAATCTTCCCTCGACGGCGGGGAAATTTAATCGCTAATTTCCCTCAAGTCATGTTATTACTTATAAGAATTATTTTTGCAAAACAAAGAGAACGAATAATTTTTAGCCCTGGAGTAATCACAACGCCGTCCTTGTTCTTTGTACAACGCCACTCAGAGCATTTTCACGTCTTCAAGACGACGTCAACGGCCAAAAGATGAGAACTGTTGCTTGAGATTGACTTCAATACAAACACTACAATCATTTTCGTAATACTGGGGCGTTTTGGAAGTTATTAAACCAGTTTAGCCGGTTTTCCACTATAGGCGAATTTTTTCGCGCGAAGCGATTTCTTCTTTTGTCTCATGAGCTCTGAGCTGGAACTAATCAGAAATCTATTGAATTCGAACAAAAGAAAGACGCTTTGCGCGAAAAAAGTCGCCTAGTGGAAAACCGGCTTTAGGTATGGCGCGTCTTATGTAAAGTCGGTTTTCCACTAGGCGACTTTTTTCGCGCGAAGCGACTTTTTCTTTTGTCCCATGAGCTCTGAGCTGGAACTGATCAGAAATCTATTGAATTCGAACAAAAGAAAGTCGCTTCGCGCAAAAAAAATCGCCTAGTGGAAAACCGGCTTAAGGCGAGTCTTATTGGCTCTCACGTAAATACACGGCGTCATTTTGCCTGGAAACAATGGGGCAGCTGCACTGTTCTATGACAAAATAGCACAATGGTCAAAATGCCATCTACCTGTGTAGTGTTGTCGCTGTAAGGTCGAAAAGGACCAGAAAACATGAGGATTCCGTTGGCATACAACGTAAGTGGAACTGGATCGCGGACCTGCAGGAAGGGAAAACAAAACAAAAACGTAAACAGCGAGAAAAAAAAGTTGCAATTTAATTGACCTTATCCAACATTATCAAAAATTCAAAATAAATTAATGTTTAATCAATATTTGGATATATCCTTTGAAGCTTTGCATGGCAATTTACAAAATAAATATAGCACAATTTGTGGGTTACACCATCTTCCGAAGACCATTGTACATTAGTCAACCTCGTACCCAGGGTCTTTTCTTCGCGCCGCGGGTTAAAAAGACCCTTGGGTACGAGGTTGTACATTAGTTGGGCCTTCTACTTTCTCAGGACTGGCGACGTCAATAATTACAAAATTTGCATACATGCAGTATAAAAGTCTGATTACCAGCTGTATACCTTTAGTGTTGCTCCTCCTCTCGTACGGGAGATGACGGCAGAGTCTTCTCCACTCAACAAATTTAATTCATTAACGTTTTTAACGACCAGGTTAAAGTCCACCTCAAATGATTTTGACGCTACTGAAAATTCTATATGGCAAAACAAACCAAATTAAAAAAAAATGATCAAATTTATCAGATTTAACCCGAGGCGATAACCGAGTGTTTTACATGTAGATCTGATAAAACACGTACTGCGAATGTTCTAAATTGGTTATTTAAAACATTCACAGTACGTGTTTTATCAGATCTACATGTAAAACACTCGGTCATCGCCTCGTATAGATCCATTAGCCCGGTTAACCGGGCTAGCCCGCTTTATATATCAAAAGCATGTTGTTTTAACATTTCGGTTACATGGCAAGCGGGCTAGCCCGGTTTGTCGGGATCCCGGTTAACTGGGATGAAAATGTCCGTGTAATCGTTTTCATCCCGGCAATCCGGGCTGAAAAATTGTTGAACTCGCTTCGATATGCGTTCGTTTGCTTGACTGTGCGGTGAATAAATAGTGCTGAAAGGAACTGAAATAGAACATCAAAACGTTGTTCGTGTGTTTCGTGATCATAGCGAAGATTTAATAAATTAATTAGTCTTCGCGAAGACGATTTCGTGGATTATAACAATCTCTTTATTAAGGATGGGCTTAATAATAGACTAATTATATGTATATGTCTATCTATCTATCTATCTATCTATCTATCTATCTATCTATCTATCTATCTATCTGTCTGTCTGTCTGTCTGTCTGTCTGTCTGTCTGTCTGTCTGTCTGTCTGTCTGTCTGTCTGTCTGTCTGTCTGTCTGTCTGTCTGTCTGTCTGCCTGCCTGCCTGCCTGCCTGCCTGCCTGCCTGCCTGCCTGCCTGCCTGCCTGCCTGCCTGCCTGCCTGCCTGCCTGCCTGCCTGCCTGCCTGCCTGCCTGCCTGCCTGCCTGCCTGCCTGCCTGCCTGCCTGCCTGCCTGCCTGCCTGCCTACCTACCTACCTACCTACCTACCTACCTACCTACCTACCTACCTACCTACCAACCTACCTACCTACCTACCTATATATATATATATATATATATATATATATATATATATATATATATATATATATACTATATAACTGAGAAGTAAAACTAACGTAGTTTTGCCCTTATTTACTTGATAATTGTGAATTTCGGCCTGAAATCATCCCAGCTTACCGGGCTAGCCCGCTCCATGTAATCGTTTTGTAAACTCATCCCGGTTAACCGGGCCAGCCCGCTCCATGTAATCGCCCCCTTAACCAAGAAAATCAAAGGTAAATATTACAGTTTAGGAAAATCAGAAGGATTTTTTATCAGATATAAAAACACCGAGATGGTATATGGTTTCCTTTGTGCTTTCCTCTTGAATTATTAATGCATTTTTGAACACTTTGGAAAGTGGCCATCAAGGAGTGCAATAATGATTACGAAATGTAACTGTACAAAAATCTGATGAGTTTTACAAAAACTTCAGGCAAATACCTCCCCGCACGGATCAGTGCCACAGACTTAGCTCATGGCTATAGGTCTTTAAATGTTAGCCTTACCAGGATTCCAAAGCCCTGGAGTGTTTCTGGAAGCTTGTCTAGTGTCTGACGGAGACTCCGCATCGAATTCGTCCACTGTGCCAACACAGGGGATATTATCTGGACCGACCCAAATCATTCCATAATCAGCTAAAAATTCCTAAAAAAATATAAAAACAATTGAACAAATGAACATGCCATAAACAATGCATCATTATAATAATTTAATCGGGCATTGTGGTGTAGTTTGCCGCATTGAGAATTTAGCCCGCTGATCTGACCCTATCAAGTTTTAACACTTCTAAATCATTATTGGTTTGTGTTTTATGGAATTGTATACTTTTCTTGTCAATACTTTGGAGCAAAGATTGTTTTGATGACAAATGTTGCGTTTTTCTGCCAAGTTACATGTAATGAGTTATGTAAATATTTGTTGCAATGAACTGATATACGCGCCGACGCGAAGGTGGCACTGTTCAAGACCATAGATAATGGAAGGGGAACTGGATAGGAAACTTACGAAACCGGAAACGGTGTTTGCACAATTTGCTATGGTAATTATACACTTATAAGGCTAATGCACTAACATGTGTTGTGAGAGAAACACACACGCACATACTTCCCACGAATTAAGTTTGGTTTGATAATAGAAAATATATATAACTGCTGAATTTAAGTGATATTACACTGTTGTTTAATTTCAGAAATATCTGATCCTGGCCATGTGGGACCACTCGTTAGGTGCATATTAGCTGCCTATAAGTGTATAATTACCATAGCAAGTTGTGCAAACGTCGTTTTCGGTTTCGTAACATCGTTTTAAGTTTCCTATCCAGTTCCCCCTCATTATCTATGGTTTACCGCATACTGTCTTTGATTTTTTTCCTAAATGCCCACTATAATTATTATAATAGTAATAGAGTTGATGTTCTTGAACATAAATGTGTATATATATAAATATAGATAGAAAAGATAGAAAACTTTATTTGAACACGCTAACCATGTCAACCTATAGGCTGATTTCCACAAGGGGCGTGTACAATAAAAAAAGATTATAAAGATACAGTAAGGTATAGTATGAAAGTTAGAGGTCTAATTTTGTAATTAGACCTCTAATTTTCATACTATATAATAATATAGTAAATATAAAGTATAGTAAAACACATCTATTTGACTATTTACAAATCTTTTTCATATGCTATTATCTAAAAATGTGAGTAGCGATGAGCCAAAAACATATTTATGCCCGCGAACATCAACTAAATTGTTTTAGCATATACCTCGCAGGTGAATAGTGCTTTTCACGCAATCTGATTGGTTCCTCTAGCTCGGGATATCCTGCACTATTCACCTGCGGGAAAAACAAAATGGCGGACAGTTTTGCTTTGTTTACCGAAGCAAGAGATTTTGTTGATAAACAAGGCTGATGTTGTAGAATAACGAGAAAAGTCAACAAAATTAAGTAGAAGAGTGTCCACAGGTATGTTTCTTTACAATTTTCTAGCCATTAATATATTCAAAAGTTGTAAAAATTGTTTTGTCGACAAATATCGAGTACGCCGTCGCCAAGTGCCCAAGTTGCTAGCAGCCGTGTCTTGTATAAAAATACCGAAAATATAAGAATGTTAAACTTGTTATTTCATTTATGAGGTATATGCTAAAACAATTATTCACCTCAGTGTCGGTGAATAGTGTGTATATTCACCTCGCCGAAGCGGCTCGGTGAATATCCAGCACTATTCACCTCCACTTCGGTGAATAATTGTTATATTATACACGCGTTTATAGCCCCAACGTCATGTTTTTCAGTGAATTCTACTGATTGAAAAACAACAAAAACCTCGGAACAATGAATAAAAATGTAATCTTAAAGTATTTGTCTAATTGATTTACATGTATGTTGTAATTCTCTCAAAACAGATTCGTTCCTGCTTTTCCAGTCCACAGTTTACCAAATTTTCTAAAATTTCAGTCAACACTGTCTCGATTGTATGGTTTTTCAGAAACGTTTAATTTCTAGAATATATTTTTGTTCAATTTTTATTAACGTTAACAGTCATCACATGTAGTCACAACATAATCTACATTTTTCTTGATTTAAAACGCAATAAAATAGAAATATATAATTTATTATATAACTTATCTATCTATCTATGCCGACCGCCAGGTCGCCCAACTGTCTTCACACGTGCCTTCCAATGCTCTCTATCCATCATCAGTGTTCTGAGGTCTCCTACACTATCTACTCCAGTATCTTCCAGCAGGTTATCAATGTAGTTTCTTTTTCTTCTTCCCCTGTTTGTGTATCCGTCTGATGACTCCCACAGAACAAGATCACTTGCCATCTCTTCTTGGTGACGAACACAGTGGCCGGCAAGTTTCATTCTTCTCTGCCTTATCTTTTCTGTTACTGGTGGAAGCTGCTGATACAATTCTCTGTTGGTTAGTTTCTGTCTCCATGATACATTTAGTGCCATGCGTAACATTCTTGTGTAGCAGCCATCAATTCTCTTTCCTAGTTGCTTTGTTATGCTCCATGCTTCTGATCCATACAAAAGAACAGACTCCACTGTTGCGACAAAAAGCCTTTCTTTAAGCCTTCTGCTCATCCGCGACGTCCATATACGTTCTTCAACTTGTGGCACGCTGACCAAGCCAGCGCCTTCCTCGCCTGAAAATCCTTTTCACTACTTTCTGTCCATGCCCCTAGATATTTGAAGTTGTCCGCTTCCTTAATGTAATCTCCTGTCTTAGATGTTATGCCAAGTGGTCTGTAGATGTTGTAACTCTGAACCTCTGTTTTCTTCGCGTTTAGGTGCAATCCTACTTTGCTAGCTTCTATTTCCACCCCTCGCAGTAGTTGTTGTGCTGCCTCTATTTCTTGGGAAATTAGCGCAATGTCATCAGCGAAGTCCAAGTCTGTTACAATAACTGGTGAAATTCTCCTGCTTCTCCTCCTTTCCAGTTGGAAACCAAGCTGTTCCTCCTTCCCGTTCATGGCTTTCCTCATAGCGTAATCCAACACAATCGCAAAGAGGTATGGGGCTAAGGTGTCTCCTTGCAGAACACCAGCGACTATTTCGATGAAATCTGTCTCCCGTCTGGTGAAATCACTTTGGCTTTTGTGTTTTCATACATGATCTTTATAGCATTTAGAAGATTTGGTGGTATGCCATAAGCCTTGAGGATGCGAAACATTTTTTCCCGGTGGACACTGTCGAACGCTTTCTTAAAACCGACGAATATTATGACAGCCTTTGTTGTTGCGTTGGTCATCCTCAATTATTCTTCTAAGTGCCAAGATGTGTGCTATCGCCAACACATTTTGTAGGATGGTATGTAGCCAGCAACCCACAAAAATCCAGCAAAAAATATTAAAACGTTGCGAGGAAGTTGCAACTTTTCAAAAGCACCATTTTGGTGGAAAAAATTGACCTGAGAAAATTAACGATCAAAAAAGTCTTAATGTAATAATACTAAGTAATTTGTCCCACAAAAAACTAATTTGTTACGTTGTAAAAAGAATTCAATTCCGTGCCGCCCATACTTGATACATCGATATACACCGTAAACAAACGGGGCCATTCAGAGGCGTAGGAAGCGGGGGGGCTGGGGGGGGGCTCGGGGCTGAGATTCGGTGGAAAGTGTGCCGAGCTCGAGTCTGCCGAGTGACGATGACAACAAAGTTAATTCTACGGAAGCTAAGTTGACAAAGAATTAGAAGCTATTGTGTAGCTGTTTAAACACAGTTATTGAAAGCAATCCCTAAAAAGTGTTCAGTTTTGTGAAGTGTCGTCTGTCGAGGCTTTAAGGTATGTTGGTTTAATAATTTCTTCGTTTTTATGTTAAAATTTGAACTATGCTTGCTGTAGAATTAGATGAAAAAGTTTCCTCAAATTGCTGCAAATTGTGTTTCCGAGGTTCTAGATTTCAAAATTTTCCGGGAGAGCACCCCGAACCCCGCTAAAAATGCGGTCACTGGTTATCTGCATGTCGACTTCAGCTCCCCCCCCCCCCCCCCCCACACACACACACACTTTTAATCCGTTCCTACACCTCTGGGGCCATTTTACGAAGTGACAACAACTGAATGAATAAAGTCTTTGAATCAAATTTAAATCTGACTGTACCTCCATGTCATGCACTTGTTCCTGAAGAGATTTGCATTTTCTCTCGAGATCGTGAACAGTTTCAGAACCATACCCTGACAAAGTGAAAACACAGCACATTTATAGAAATCAGAACAAAAGGAGATTATACATGCACAAAGATTCTCGATGATGAGTGAACTGTGCACTCGGGTGGAGAATAAGTACCTTTATATTGGGCAGGCTGATGCGGTATTGAAAAAAATCCGAATACCGACACCGGAAAAAAAATACCGATATATCGATATTTCACCGCAACAGAAACTAATGGGTATTTTTCCGCTAAACGACAAAAATGTCGCGGGTTTTCACAAAAAAGTTCGCCTTTTTTTCGTAGTGTAAATCTGGCTTTATTTCGGATAATACAACCTGTTCCACAGCCAAAAAAAAAACCCGTGTTTTTCCGTTGCGGTATATAGAGTCTACAGAAATAACATCCAATTAAGATAAAAATACTAACAATACAAACCTAAAATTACACGAGTCTGACGATTTGGCTCCGTGTACATGTTAAAGGCCATATTTAAACATTCGACGTTAGATTTCATTAAATTAAAGTTTTGTTACAAATCTAGATTTTAATATTAAGTTCGGCAATCACAAATTTTCTGAAAAAAACACCAGCATGTTTGCTTTATCAGGCTTCAATTGAGCTCGCTGTGGAGTTATAACCTGACCGGCTTCGTTGAAAATCTCGGACGGCGAACTGCTGGCTGGAATCGCAAGATGCAAGCTGACTGAGCATGGGAAAGTCGCGAACGTGACACGTCCACCACGGTAGCGGGTCGTCATCCCCGTCAATAGTTGGAATTGGTATAGGAATTAGTTTGTACTTTACTATCTCCTTGTCCAGTCGATCCCGTGGAGACTGTGCCGATGATGTCTGTGCAACATGTTATCGCAATGCCGAGATACGACGTTTTTAATAACATAAACGCAATACCGTAACACCGTACTGATAATACCGAAATTTACCGATAATATCGAAAATTTCGGTATTATCGATATATCGATATTTGAAAATTGAAATACCGAGTAATAAGTATTGGAAAAAACCCGATAATTATCGATATATCCATATACCGCATCAGCCTAATACTGGGCATGTTATAAGTAATATTAGGGCATTTCACTCGATTACATAGCATGTTCTAAGGATTTTGGATGAAGGAAAATTCGAGTGCAGAATATATACATTTTAAGATCAAACTGGGACCAGTTGCGAAAAATGCAACTACACAGGCCTTCCGGCAGGAATTGAACCCACGACCTTGCGATTCTAGTGCAATGCTCTGACCACTGAGCCACGGAGGGCGTTGCCGAGAGCTTGATCGCGAGTTCTGTATATATAATAAGGTGGTAATGCCAGGAGAGAATTGGGTATATAATAAGTAATATTGGGCATTTCACTCGATTACATAGCATGTTCTAAGGATTTTGGATGAAGGAAAATTCGAGTGTAGAATATATACATTTTAAGACCAAACCGGGACCAGTTGCGAAAAATGCAACTACACAGGCCTTCCGGCAGGAATTGAACCCACGACCTTGCGATTCTAGTGCAATGCTCTGACCACTGAGCCACGGAGGGCGTTGCCGAGAGCTTGATCGCGAGTTCTGTATATATAATAAGGTGGTAATGCCAGGAGAGAATTGGGTATATAATAAGTAATATTGGGCATTTCACTCGATTACATAGCATGTTCTAAGGATTTTGGATGAAGGAAAATTCGAGTGTAGAATATATACATTTTAAGACCAAACCGGGACCAGTTGCGAAAAATGCAACTACACAGGCCTTCCGGCAGGAATTGAACCCACGACCTTGCGATTCTAGTGCAATGCTCTGTGTAGTTGCATTTTTCGCAACTGGTCCCGGTTTGGTCTTAAAATGTATATATTCTACACTCGAATTTTCCTTCATCCAAAATCCTTAGAATAATACTGGGTATGGTTGCATGCACTTGGCAACTTATTACTTATACTCTGGCTAAAGCCAGACGACTTTACTCGTCAAGTCAAGTGGAGACCTGCATGTACCTCTAGCTTTTTCTAGTAACTGCACTTTCTCTTCAAGAATTCTTATCTTTTTATCCTTAAAAAATGTTATAGAAAAGAATAAATTCTAACACAAAAGAATAGAGCACTAACGCACCCGAATCTATCTGAATTAGGGGGTGTTTAGATCGGCTTTCTATCTAAACAGAATCAGAAGTCTAATTCGAACAGATTCAGGCTACGAAAGCTTTTTAACCGACGTTCCACCTCTCAAACTCATTACGTTGTTTTAAATAAGAACGGTATCTTATCGCACACCTGGGGTAAAAGCGGCTTTCCCATTGGTTCTGAAGAGGTGCACTTTTTCCGAGTCACCTCCGATTCGATCCGAGCGCACCACTTTGAACCAATGAGATTCAAGACAAATATAATTATTCCTGCCTGTGAGAAGAAATATTTAACATTGTTTTAATACCAAAAAGCATTTTCTTCAGCACTTACCTGCATTCGGAAAGTTATGCAATTAATATCAAAGAAGCATTTTCATCAAAATACCGTTTGTAGTCATAGGTTAACTTGTAGGTGGTATGGGATAAAAACCAAACGCACTTGCAGGGTTCGGTGCATCCGGTACGCTCGGTGGGTTCGGGGACCTGCCAGCCCCCCTCGGTGCGTCAATCCCGGACGCACCTCCCTGCAAGTACGTTTGTTATAAAACCCACCTAAAATAATGCTTCTCTGGTGGTCATGAGCTGGAAGACAATTGACACGAATCTTGAAGCAACAGGAGAACAATGCAAAATGTAATTTCAAGACTGGTCTCATGTAAACGAAAACCAAAATGGAAAATTCAGGCCGGCTTCATGTAAACACACCCTTAGAATTAGATTCTATTTACATGGAAAGCCGGCTTGGAATTGGGTCTGCCTCAAAACTTCAGTTCGGGTGAGTTGAGATTAGGCCGGCGTGAATTTAATCTCAGACCGAACTTATGAAAACAATGTACAGTAAAAGCACTATACAACCGACCTAAAGTCAGTCCGGCCTGAGTTCGGGTCGACCCAGTGAACTCTATATAAGGACTGGAACGCTACCTCCATAATAGCCTGGTAACCACTAAAGACTTCTGCTTTCCTATTGGTTGAAATTTCGCGCGTTTTTAGTGGCTATGAGTAAAACTGTAATCGTCATAAGTGGATTTAGCCCTGATGACGAGAGAATGAGATTAGTGGTTACCTGGCCCTTATTTCTTTTGAAATTGGGCCAGGGTACCAGGCTACCTCCATAAGGCCAGCCTTATGATTGGCTGAAGCTAAACGTCCGGCTGCTGGGGCAACGCAACGTCTGACTGACGTCCAAGGAGCGGTAGAAAACAGAACAATGGCCCAGCGAGATTTTTTGTAGTTGAATTCTTTAGAATTAATATAACGAAGCCAGTATGTATTAGAATCATTGTCCTTTCTATCTGGGGTATGCTTGCTGGTAAAAATAGATTGAAGGAGGAAATATATTGCCAAAAGGAAGCAAAATTTTGCTTGGATTGATGGAAACTCCTGACGAAAATTCAGGTTTTATTTAGTATTTATTCGTCTTTATTTTATGAATTCTTGCAACCCTGTCAAGCTGTGCCTTTGCTCTTATGAGTAGTCTCCTTATACCTTTTGAATCATTGTAAGATTACATATATTTTTTATCTCTGATGCCTTTAAAACACTGTCGGCTCGTATTTCTGTGTTTGTTTGATTTTTTGACTGTTCAGAGAATTTAATATTTATGGTTTTTATTGATCATGTCAGCATCCATATGCTCGACAGATTATAGCCACTAGATTTCAGTAGGCTTTGGCCCTGATTAATGCTATCTTTATTTGCTTCAGGATAGTTCATAGACTTTTTTCTTGACTTTTGATACCTCGACACTTGGAGCTGCCCTACCAAAAATCAAGATATCCGCGCGGTTTCGGACTCAAATTGTGTTTTTTTGTCAAATATTCAAGCTACTTTAGAAGAAATATCTATTACTGTAGCATGTTCGCATTTCTTTGTAATTGGGTCATAACAAAATATAACTTAAAAAATAAAGATTTTCTTGCATATAAAGAGGACTGGCGCTGCCCTGCATGTCAGCCTCCATGATGGCTTCAAAATTTGGTTTGTAGGCTATATCGTTCCAGTCCTTATATACATATGCAGGTGACGTCATAGTCGCCATTTTGCGACTTTAGTAAACCAAATAATGAATAGTAATCGGCCCGGAGCCCGGGTGAGGGTGCTAATCTCGACACGCGTGGAGTTCACTTACACGCGAAATTACATGCAAGTGGGAAAGAAATTCTGCGAGATGTTTATATATATATATTACATATATGTCAACAAATCCGCAACTTTCGCAGTTCGGATAGCAGGGTACTGGTAACTGTTACGACGAAGACCGTGACCAAAGCCTGTAAAGAATTCTGCTCTGCTGTATTCTACTTAACTCGAGGGAGAACGATGAAGAAATCAGTTTGAAACAAACGGCTTTTTAGATCTCGAAAAGAACTGAATGATGCCTGGTCACGGAAAAAGTACGAAACCGAAGGAGAAAAACAATCTGAGTTCTGAAAAGAGTATAGACTGAATTGGCAGTGTTTGTGGTAACAAAAGCAGAAGAAAGTTTAACGGTAGGAGATCATATTTACCAGTTTACCTGAGTCTTGAAAAAGAAAATCATGCAATATAAATAATATTCTTGTCTACAGTTGTGTTTGGACGCTAGGACGTGGCATTGTGTCTTTTCTTGGTCACTATTATCTATTTTGAATGAAAATTTGTTATTTGGTTCATCTCGTTGTTTCTTTTTTAATATTGACTTTGTATGCTCTTTCGGTGTGTCAATACATGACTACAGATGAACTTTGCCAATGAGTTTGCAGGGGTTTCATTAATTTTGAAAATAGCAGGCTCATTTTAGAAAGTAGGCGGCTGAACATGGAGGTAGCAATTTACTGATGACCGCGTTTATTGGGGTGGCGCACCCGGGAAATTGTTGAAGTCTAAAACCTCGGAAACACTATTTCCAACATTTTGAGCGAACTTTTTCATCTGATTAAACAGGCTACCGCGAGAGTTCAAATTTTACATAAAAACGAACACCAACAAATATTACTATAGGTGTTTAAACACAATTATTACAATTCCTTTTGAAAGTTGCAATAAAAAATGCTTACACACATATATCTGTACTAGGCGACGGTCTTGATCTCTTGTTAAAATAGTTTAGTATATTATTATTGCCTCCGGTGCGCTTTCTTTCCCCATTTATGCTAATGATAAACTATAAATAAACATTTTCGTTCTGAACATTCTCGTCCCCAGCCCCTTCCGTGCTGGAGTGGTTCTTCACCAGTCTTTCTCTTCTACACTGACAATCTTAAGGTCCCTATTGTTTATTAAACAACGCGCTAGGACGACGACGGCGGTTAACAAGCAACATAAATTTTACAAGTTAGAAGCCACGGTTAACTACTGACTATTATATTTGATATTTGAAGCTAGTTTAATGACTTCCAAAATGCCCTAGTATTGCTAAACTTATTGTAGTGTCTATTGAAGATTTGAAGTCAATCTTAAGCAACAGTTCTCATCTTTTGGCCGTAAAGTGGCGTTGTATAAAGAACGAGGACGATGTTGGCATTACTCTAGGGAATAAAAATTATTAATTCTTGTTGTTTTGCAAATATAATTCTTTTGTTTAAATGACGTCATCGTTGAGGTTGCCGTCCTAGATCTTAAGGTCTCTAATACAGATTTAATACAGAAAATTATCAAGCAAGAAATTACAAATTTCTACAGAAATCAGCTTTCTTCACGTTCATTTACGCTTTCAAGAGAAAATGGAACTGCTCAAGTGAACACGTATACGGTATTTACTATTAAAATTTAAAACCGGCAACGATTACGAAAGTAGCCGGCGATGATTTGGAAAGTAGCCGCCGGAGTTCGCCGGTTGCCGGCTTCTAATGAAACCCCTGGTTTGATGTTATACTGGTTTGTTTCTCTCTTTCTATTCAAAAAATTTCAGGCTGTTAAATTATTACATACTAAAATTATAATAGACTAAATATAAAAATATAAAGACTATAATAGACTCAAATACAAAAAAACAAAACAAAAAAAAACAACAACCAGAAAGTGTGTGTGGTGGTGGTGGTGGTTTACAAAAATGTATATATTAAAAGTGGGCGAGGGGTTGTTGCGATCATGTATTTCTAGTTTATATGTATTTTCCACCCAGCTTAGGAATGCGTGCAAGAGCTCAATATTTAACTGTTGGAAGCAGGAAAAAGTGGCTATGATTCTTTCGTTTAACCACCACGTAAAACTTCCCGCTAGATAACAACTCTCTAGCATAATTGCTCTTGGTCTTAGAACTTACTTGAAATCATTTTGAATTTCAAGTCATTTGTGTACTCAGACCTCTATATAAACTAGATAGGGCATTCCCTATGGCCAGCAGTCAACAATAGACCGTACCGAAAACGATGGCGACTTGTACATTTAACCACAATCCTTTGCGTGCAGTAAATATTGTTTCTTGCAGAATTATTGGAAGATACGGTTTTAAAACGATCAACTTTGGTAGGAATGAAGCTCTTGCTTATTAATCCATCTTAGCATGATAAACAATGTTTAATTGTTATTTGAGCCGATTTGAGGTCGCAAAGCATTGTGGTTAAATGTATCGCCGCCAACTTTTTGGTGCCTTCAATTTCGTGTCAGCAGAGTCAATCAAGGTATGGTCTAGAAAATAGGCAAACTTCAAAGCGCAAAGACCTTATTCAAAAATGGGCGCCGAATTAGAATTTTTTCACGTACACATAAATTAGTCCTTAGGATCTCATTTTAAAGCTCTGGTTTTAAAGAAACGTCATTGCTGCCATAGCAACAACTGTTGCTGTTTACTACTCAAATCATTAGAGCGAGACATGGATGATTTTTTTATCGCTTCCGAAGTGTCAGTTTTCTTAACCGCGGATCAATTGCAATCACGAGGTGTGTTCTCATGTATCACGTGATAAACATCCAATTGTTAACTCGTAAACAAGCCATCACGTGGTACATAAGACTACACCTCGTGTGAAAACATCGCCTATGTTTCGCTCTACTGATTTGAGTAGTATTTGGTAACAGTTTTTGATTGTCAGACTATTTAACTATGCATAACATTTAGTTTTATTCTTTTCCCGAATTGTTTAATCACGTGTTTTGGACTCTCAAACTTGTATTTTCCATTTTTCAAGAAACTATATGGAGCCACTTCAATGGGTTTCAATAAATTACCTTATCAATTATCTCTCTGGTACATAACCTCAGTTGTTGTTCAGTTTGAGCCAACCGGCCAGCCATACTGCTCAGAAGTTCCATATCGGATGGAGCTAAATCATATCAAAAGAAAAGCAATCGAAATATAGTAAGGCTAGATATACTGCCGAAACAGAGAACGTAGGAGTCTAACGTTTCGAACGAAGGCCCTTCGTCAGAGAGAAACGTAACGAGTGTAAACAAACAATGAGCTTATACACGAAAGGTAATCATGTGACAAAAATAAGCCAATCAGATAAAAATAACAATAACAAATTGATGAGATGCGAAAAATTAGCCAATCAAAGCAAAATAACAATAACAAATCGATAATCACATGATTACCTTTCGTATATAAGCTCATTGTTTGTTTACACCCTTTACGTTTCTTTCTGACGAAGGGCCTTCGCTCGAAACGTTACACTCCTACGTTCTCTGTAAAACTGTTTCGGCAGTATATCTAACCTTGCTATATTTCGATTGTTGTTTCTACACTGCCTACGCAGCACGCTACTTTTATTTCAAAAGAAAAGCGCGCAATAATCACCGGTGCTGTCAGTAACTATAATAATCGGGCTTGGCAGCCCCTGGGTGCAGTTCCAAGCTTACGTCATAGTAATCGGGCTTGGCAGCCCCTGGGTGCAGTCTCAGAGCTACGTCATAGTAATCGGGCGTGGCAGGCCTGGGTCTGGGAGGTTAGGGTCAGGTTTACAGAGTTTGGGTTTTCTTTTGTTACTTGGAAGGGTGATGCTTCAACAGAGTAAAGCATCACCTTTGGTGGTCAGATCAAGGATCAAGATCAGCTTGTGTTATCTTGACCTGAATCCAAGTAACAACATGATTGGCGTGAAAACCCTGTAGCAAGACCTGCACCTAACCTTCCACAATGGTAAGTATAGTGTACGTAGGTGTTGAATGAGGTTATGCAATAACCAAGGTTAACAACAAGGGAACTGCGCAGGCTCAGTATCATTAGAAGATTAGTGGAGAAGCACTATGCGGTAAGGTCCAGGGGCGGATCTAGGAAAAAATTTGACTGTTGCACGCAAGGCGTGGTTCACTCCATCTAGGGGGGTACGGGGGCATGTCCCCCCGGAAAATTTTGAAAATTAGGACCTCTAAAAACGCATTTCCCGCACTCTGAGAGCAAGTTAAAGCCATCTTGGAAGACCGTTTTGTATATATTTAAGATAACGTATTGTAATTAGATACACAATTAAACATAAATACAACCGAGAAGCGCTGAGTAATACTATACTGTACAAAACATAAACGAGAGAAAGAGACTAGTCTAAACTCGAAATGTATTTAATATGGAAAGTGACTGTCAGACTTGACTCACTGACTGCAGTAAATATTGAAACCGAACAGCGGAGAGCTGACTCCCATGAAACACTGAGTGAGGACTCATTAGCATACAGTATAATATAATATTAATTTATAGAATATTATTCATAAGCTAAGCTGCTAAGGCTTACCTCACTGGGTAGTGATTCGAGGCGCGCGATTCCTGCACAAAGTACAGCGTAGATCTTCACCAAGATTCTTTCCGCATCCTTTTGAAATATTACGCTCGCACTCGCGCTTGAGAGGGATAAGTTTACAGTCTGTTTCCTCTCGAGAATAACTTCCATTCAATATATTCAACAGCGGTTGTAACACGTACATCGTTAGAAGCCATTTATTCTTGAAAGAAGCCGAGTAGGTCGAATGAAGCGTACTCAATAATCTGTTGCAACTGTTGCACAGTCTAGTGTTTTGATTGGACAGCTACCCCTAGCTGTTGCACAAATGCTAAATATAGCCTGTTTCACGGACTATATTTAGCTCAACTGTTGCACAAACGATTTCAGACTGATCTGGTGCAACAGCGGACCAGGCCTGTTGCACAAGGATGTTGCACAAGGAGATGGGGGGGTGGGGGGGGGGGGGTGTTCGGCCGGAAATATTGTATATTGCGGGTTTTCTGGGTGATGACAATCTCACCCAATTGCGGGTTAGAATTTTCCCGGATTTTGCTCGAAGCGAAGACTGGAGGGCCGAGGCTGAGCTTTCGAGTTATAAACCGTTGGGTAATTTTGCAAATTGATTATTCTTATTATCTTTTAATGTCGTTTTTCGTTTTCCCGGACATTTTGACTGTTGCATTTGCAACAGTTGCAACAGTCTAGATCCGCCCCTGAGGTCAATCATTAGTGCATGACCTTAGCCAGTGCAGCACACGCTTATAGGAGAATAGCAAAGTCGGGAGATTGAGCATCCCACCATCCCACCCTTTTTACAACAAAGAAGCAAGATAAAATAACTTCCACCAAGTGCTCTTGGTGTGATAGGTGCAGGTCCACAACAGGGTTTGGTGGTCAGATCAAGGATCAAGATCAGCTCGTGTTATCTTGACCTGAATCCAAGTAACAACATGATTGGCGTGAAAACCCTGTAGCAAGACCTGCACCTAACCTTCCTATACAGCAAAGTGTCCCAACAATTTTGGCCAAGATTGTCCGATCTGCACATTCTTGGCTATAGATAACATGCATGTAGTCGACCATTGTTGTACCTTGGAAATGTTTCCCACTCCTATTATTGTCTTTGTCAGATCTTGTATGTTCAGCGTGGTTTTGTAATGTGTTGTTGAGAAGTGCATCTAGTAGAAAAGAAAAATGGTGTACACCAAAAGAATAGAATTAAAGTACAGTAACGTTACATTGTGGGAACTTACGTTACATTGTAAAATATTATTATTCTTTGTTTAAGGAGGATAAGTTTTTCAGCAGAGCTGGTGGGGTCCTCCATTTACAGCTAAGACCTATAGGTGGTGATTTTTACGGAGGGAGGAAAACCGGAGAACCCGGCGAAAAACCCTCGAAGCACAGGAGAGACCAGCTAAACTCTACTCACATGAGTCCCCACCCCGAGAACGGAGTTATTCCCAGACGGTCACCCATCCAAGTACTAACCCCGTCCAACCAGGCTTAACTACTCGTGAGAGGCAGCGTCCTAATAGCACACACCATCCATGCTTGCATTGTGAGACCTTACGTTACATTGTAAAACATTACGTTACATTGTAAGACATTACGTTATCAGTATTGTGAGACCTTACGTTACATTGTGAGGCCTTTATACGCTATATAGTAAGACCCTACGTTAGATTGTGAAACCTTACATTACGTTGTGAGACCTTACGTTACATTGTGAGACCTTACCATACACTGTGGTAATACTGTACGTTACGTTGTGAGATCTTACGTTACATTGTGAGACTTTACGTCACGTTGTGAGACCTTACGTTACATTGTGAGACCTTACCTTACACTGTGGTAATACGTTACGTTGTGAGACCTTACGTTACATTGTGAGACTTTACGTCACGTTGTGAGACCTTATGTTACATTGTGAGACCTTACGTTACATTGTGAGACGTTACGTTGCGTTGTGAAACGTCACGTTACATTGTGAGACCTTACGTTAGATTGTGAGACTTTACGTTACATTGTGAGACCTTGCGTTACATTGTGAGACTTTACGTCACGTACGTTGTGAGACCTTACGTTACATTGTGAGACGTTACGTTGCGTTGTGAAACGTCACGTTACATTGTGAGACCTTACGTTACATTAATTGAGAGACCTTACGTTACGTACGTTACGTTGTGAGACCTTACGTTACATTGTGAGACCTTACGTCACGTTGTGATAGGTAATACTACTAGTAAGTCTTTCGCACATTTTCAAAATTATAAATACTGTAAGTATTGTACATGACGTAACGTCTACCATCTTGGTTGATTTTTCGGTTAGCAAATACTGTTGGCAAACCGCTGACCACCATGTCTGTTTTCACATTGGCTTAGAATCAACCAAGATGGCGTTCAATGTCACGTGATTGCAAACAATCTAACTTGCAGTCTAATCAATCCTGTTATAAACTCATCTATCAAAATACAAGATGACAAAGGTGAAATCTGTTATACTTTAATTAACTAGAGACAGAAATCTATCTGCTCCAGATGTCCCAGTTTGTCAAAATTTATGGCTTATATAGCTGTTAGCCAGGCTCTCCTTCTGGGGTTGGGGTGGGCTTGGGAATTTTGGGGGGGGGGGGAATAGCCATATACTAAAACTATGAATATAATATTATTTTCAGCATTTTATCTAGTTGGGCCTAATTAGGCCTGTTACAAACTTGCCTCATTGTATTTTAGTTAAATTTTAATGTTTTGGATAGTGCAATGGGAGCTGAATAAATTGAATATTAATTAAAGATGATTTCCCAAATTTTCAAACTCTATTGAAATACAAGAACAAAAAACTGACCTGGGTTACATGATGATTTTCTGTAGGGTGCATTGTTATTAAGTCTACAAGATAGATTTGCATTATAAATTAAAATAGGCAACAGTAATATATGAATCAAATCTATCTACTGTACATCCAAATACACCCCCCCCCCCCCCCCCCAAGTATTTGACAAAAAAATCGACCAGGATGGTGGATGCAATGTCATGTACATACAATCTTTATATAAAATATAGGTTTTTTTAATAATTTCTTAGTAAACACACTATAGTGCTAACCCAACCAACTATTATGCCTAAAAATCATTAGAATAGCTAATATTTCACATATTTGTTGGGGAAGCTGCTTATATGCAAATTGCTTTTTACCAGTCAGATTTTTGCATATTTAAGCTGATTTTGCATATACGATAAGTGTATTAATAAAAACAGATTTTCATATAATTTGGGGTTTCCAAAATCTTTGCATATAATAAGCGACTTTTGCATAGAAGTGATTTGCATACAAGCAGCTGCAACTGTATATATATATATATGTATACCTGGGTTTATTAGAAGTAATATTGGGCATTTCACTCGATTACATAGCATGTTCTAGGGATTTTTGGTGAAGGAAAATTCGAGTGTAGAATATATACATTTTAAGACCAAACCGGGACCAGTTGCGAAAAATGCAACTACACAGGCCTTCCAGCAGGAATCGAACCCACGACCTTGCGATTCTAGTGCAATGCTCTGACCACTGAGCCATGGAGGCCGTTGCCGAGAGAATTTTCCTTCACCAAAAATCCCTAGAACATGCTATGTAATCGAGTGAAATGCCCAATATTACTTCTAATAAACCCAGTTTTCTCCTGGCATTACCACCTTAATGTATACAGAACTCGCGATCAAGCTCTCGGCAACGGCCTCCGTGGCTCAATGGTCAGAGCATTGCACTAGAATCGCAAGGTCGTAGGTTTGATTCCTGCTGGAAGGCCTGTGTAGTTGCATTTTTCGCAACTGGTCCCGGTTTGGTCTTAAAATGTATATATTATATTCTACACTCAAATTTTCCTTCATCAAAAATCCCTAGAACATGCTATATATATATATATATATACTAAAGCAAGTTTGTAACATGGATGTTACAAAGCTGGCGGATGGTTCAAGAGTGCTCGATACCATGAAAGGTAGAGCGTAATAAAATAGTTAAAATGGTTTCGTCACTACTCCGAGTTTCACGCGTATTGCGATCTTCAGGTAACTGACAGTTCGGCTTCAATTATTCGTTTATATCATAGTCGGTGGGTTATTAATAGTTCTGAAATACATAGTTAATGTAGTTAAATTCTAAATAGTTACGAGCAATGACGGAGAATCCAGGAAATACATCGGCATGACTGCCAATGATTTCAAACAGCGCTATCGCAACCACACGAAATCTTTTCGAAACGAAAAGCACGCGAACGAGACGGAGCTCTCAAAATACGTTTGGGAACTTAAGAGAAAACAACAAGATTTCAGAATAAAATGGTCAATCATCAAACACGCTACAGCCTACCGAAATGGTTCTAGACGATGCAACCTTTGCCTGGAAGAGAAATTGCTGATTATGAAAGCCGACAAGAGGACACTTTTGAATAAACGTTCAGAAATATTCGCCAAGTGCCGACACACGAGCAAGTACCGACTAAATAACGACCACAGACGAACACCGCACGAGAACGTCAGAACTATTAATAACCCACCGACTATGATATAAACGAATAATTGAAGCCGAACTGTCAGTTACCTGAAGATCGCAATACGCGTGAAACTCGGAGTAGTGACGAAACCATTTTAACTATTTTATATATATATATATATATATATATATATATATATATATATATACCTATTTGGCAGACACCCAGGGCTTTCAGGGATTTCAAGTAGGTGGTTGCGATGAGAAAGTAGGTGGCTGTACTTAAGGTGGAGAGTTTTTATCTTTAAACTACTGTACAACTAAAGCCATTCTGATATATTCAATGTAATAAAGAACAACTTCTATTATTTAATACTGGATTTTATCAAATTTTACAAATTTTCAGTCTTATATAGAAAAGTGATATTTAGCTAAGTCAGTGTCACTGCACACTGCCACATTGACCACATGCTATGATCGAAGGCGTACAGGGCTTTTCTTTTGATACATTGAGTAATCAAATAATTATAATGCATCAAAAAACCAGTCCTGGCTGATAACCATGATGGATACATTTCGATAGGATTACTCAAAGTATACAAAGTCAATATTTTTGAACAAATACAAACGTCAACTGTTTTCAAAAAAGGAATAAAAATAGACAAGGTTGAGAAGAGAATAACTTTATTTTGATGCTTAATTAAAGTAGAGAGAAAGGTGCAGAGCAGATATTTTGATATTTGAAAGAAAAGTAGCCGGCGGTATACCTCATGGCAACTGCCAGAGCTCCGCCGGCCGCCACCTTATTTTGAAAGCCCTGGACACCAATAGATAAAGATTAGTGCTAGTATCTGATCATTATACAATAAAAGTAGCATGCTGTGTATAGGCAGTGTTGAAACAACAATCATGGAAATATAGTAAGGTTATAGATATACTGCCGAAACAGAGAATGTAGGAGTGAAGGCCCTTTGTTGGAGAGAAATGTGATCAGTATACAGTCTTTCACAACTCAACCACTTTGAATATAAAATAGAATTAATATAAACCAACTAGCCTGTATGGAATGAAAAAGCTGTGCGCCAAACATGTCCAGCATACAGAATTTTTTCTGCACACAGAATTTGTAGATTTCAAAGGGGCCAAGTTAGTGGTGGTTAGCACACGTGCCTTTCACCTCTGTGACCAGGGTTCAATTCCTGCTCTCAGCAGTTATCTGATTAAAATTTCACCGTGACCGCATGTGAGAAGAGTGCTTCCAGTTTGACTCTACCAAACATCGCAGGTTTCCTCCGGGTACTCCAGTTTCCTCCTGTAGAAACACTGGACCAATGAGGGGTGGCCCTTACTGAAACTCTAGGGAGAACAGTTATAGCTATTAACTGATAGAGCTATCCAGTATAAATAATATTAGTTTAGTTTTTTATTGGCTGAGCTACTCACTGTCTATCAGTGATAGACTTAGCAAAAAGTCAAGTTTTCAATGGAAAATAATGGCAGAAAACTCGCATTTTGCTGAGGTTTCAGATTGTTTCTTGCACCAGTCAATGTTTTGACCGACCCGGGGGAGGGTGGACATACACAGGGAATTGATCTGAGTTTCTCACTCCTGTGTCAGGGATTTGACTTTCTTTGACATCAAGGGAGCCTCCCAGGATTGGGCAATTTGACATTTCTTGTTACCAGTCTCCTACCTTTCAAAGGCCATCATATGCCATAACATATATATGGCACGTGTATTACTGCAACTTTTCATCATGCGAATAATACATGTTTGGACTCTTGTTTACGTTTTAATCAGGCTTTTGTCTTTTAACTTTGCGGTAGCTGAAATTTTATTGAAAAGAGTTTGATTCTGGCAGTAAATAACAGTATATACTGTATAGTTGGCTCACTGAACTGAACACATAATTTCTTTATGCAAGGAAATATATCTAAACATGTTGTGCTCTAACTCAAGACAGGGGGAAATTTGACAAAGATTGACTACAAAGTGGTGCTCTGCAGTGAGGCTTATTGACAAAAAAAATTGAAAATGGGTATGCCCTGGGTTGGACAAAACATTGACTGGTGCATTAAACCTAGTTTACACGGGCAATTTTTCTTTGGCAATTTTCAACTCGACAAGTTTTATTTGCCCGTGTGTATGAGGAAACATGGCAAGTTTTTCCTTGACAAGTCTCCCTTTTGAAAAGCTGGCATGCCAGCTTTCAACAAGAAGATTTGTCAAGGAAAAACTTGTCAAGGAAAAGTTGCTCGTGTAAACTAGGCTTACTATAAAACCATTAGACAACTAATTGTTAAAATTTAGTTGTAAAACAAAACGGGGTTATGGTTAGGCTTAGAATGAAGATTAGGCTTCATACTCAATAACATTCGAAGTGATTGAAGCATGAAAGTGCATTTAACACGCCGATTAAGACAGAGAGAAAAATATACAATTGAATCCAAATAATTTATATACCTTCCAAGACTATTTAACGGAACTTTCTTGTTCTTCTTTAGGCTTTCCAACGGAGAACTCATGGACAAGCAAAATGAAAAACTTCTGATCAAGAAATACGATAGTTTCCGATAGCTTTCTCGCTTGAAAGCTATTGTTTACAGTAATCTAGCAACAGAGACGAGTCCGCCATTTTTGAAAATGAAGCCTCGGCAACTTCGCACCAGGGTCTTTTCTCCCTGGGTACAAATGGCTCAGTCACGTGAGCAGTCTTAAACGTGCGCTTTCCTGCAATTTGATTGGTTCCTGAGCGTTTTTACAAAGGAAACTGCCGGCTGGCTGTATTCTAACAGCTAATAAATACGCAATTTGCCAAAGTGAAAATTTCTGGAAGAATCCCAAAGTTTTCGACCCCAGCGCTTTGAATCCCCAGAAGATATCCCTAACTTCCGGTACACCTATTTCCCGTTTTGGTGTTCTCGCTTGGTCCAACGGAACTGCATTGGCCAAAGATTTTCAATGATTGAGCCAATCTCGTTCCCAGAGCCCACGAGAGCGCAGAACAGTAATACAACCAGAAGTCCGACCAGTGGCGTGGTGGTAAGTTTCAGGCTGGGGTGGCCAGATTAGCTTTGGCGCCTGGGAAACTTGCCAGGATGGCGTAGGATGGCGTAGGATGGCGAGGAATCAAGATGCGCGAGGACATAAACTTCAAAGGTTCCGACGCGAGTCGGACTTCTGGTTGTCTTACTATTCTGTGACGAGAGGCTCTGGGATAATCCGTTCACGCCATCACAGGATTCTTGTTATCCGGAAGAAGAGTTATATAGAGTTCACTGTGTTCATCAGCCAATGGAATATAACCTGTGTACAGCCTGATCGATGTGAAACGAATTGTCCCAGAGTCTCTCGTTTCAATTCCCGGGTGGGGAACGTGGGCTCTGGGAACGAGATTGTGTTTGAGCAAAAAGTGCCGCTTGCTCGTCTCATTCAAAAATTCAAGTTTCGACTTCTGCCCAGGCAAACTTCAAAGATCCAGGAAAGATTGACACTCACTCCCAGGGATGGTGTAAAGTGCACCGTTGAATCGCGCAGCTGAACCCGGGGTCCGTGTGTAGATTGAAGAGTCAGAAATGCTGTTTGTAAATAATATTATGTTCTACATTAGTATATGACCTTGTATGTAAAAATCTCAATTCAATAATTTTCAATTCAATTCAATTCAATTCAATTCAATTCAGTCACAAGTATATACTAATACTAAAACAACTAAATAGAACTAAATCAAATCAATCTTTATCAAATCGCTCCAAAACTTTTACAATACATATAATAAACGCAGTAGAAATATTAATTCTTTGAACGTTTTCATGGCGATAAAGTAACATAAATAAGTTTTGTGGAAATACCACGTAAAATATTTCTTTGCTAAGCTTTCGGCCTGTTGACTCAGGCCTTCATCAGAGCAATAAATTATTACTTATTGATTATAAATAAATTATTAATTGTTAATTATTAATAAATTATACTAATGGATTATAATAAATTATTAATTATTACTTTATTGCTCTGATGAAGGCCTGAGTCAACAGGCCGAAAGCTTAAAGCAACGTGGTGTTTCCACAAAACTTATTTATATTGCAGTAGAAATATATTTACAAAATAAAAGTAGATGAATTTACGTTTTTCATCGTTGTTTGTCTGTGAGTCTGTCTGTCACTAGGATATCTCACAAAATACTCGACAGATTCCGTGAAGTTTGTGGAAAGACTGATCATAAATCAAGGACCAACCCTTTCAATTTTGTTTGAATTTGGTTGAAATTTGGATGAGAAATTAATAAAAGTCTGTGTAGGAAAAATACTTGATTGCGCTTATTTTTTATGCAATTTTTTTGCATAGTTTTTGCGTCTACGTTGCTATAGCAACAGTAGACGTTACGTACCCGTAAAAACCTATCTGGCTCTTGTCACTTTTGTGACGTCATAGTTTCCTCTATCAGATTCATTGGCGCGCGAAACGTTAACGCTCGGAGTACATAGCCAATATAAACGAAGGTTTGCCAATGTTTTCCGATGTAGCTATGTGTGTAATGTGATTTAGTGAATATGACGCCAGTAAGCCAGTTGTTTCTTTTGATTTCGGGGAGATTTTATCAAGGTAAGGAAGTAATTATAACTTAAAATGTGTCACATCCAGACTCGTCCCCACTCGCTTCTATAGGTTAAGCTAGGATCAAACGTGGGATCCCCTTGCGCGCTTAGCCTAGCAGCGTATCATATAACGACTGGGGACGAGTCTGTGTCACATCAACGTTAATCTCTATGGAACTTGTGGAAACATGTTGTAAATTGCCTGTTGTACTGGGGCTATCTTTTAGGTTGTATATATCATCAGACTCATGAAATAGTATGTCATAAGGATTTTGGGTGAAGGAAAATTCGAGTGTAGAATACATACATTATAAGAGCAAACCGGGACCAGTTGCGAAAAATGCAACTACACAGGCCTTCCGGCAGGAATTGAACCCACGACCTTGCGATACTAGTGCAATGCTCTGACCACTGAACCACGGAGGGCGTTGCCGAGAGCTTGATCGCGAGTTCTGTATATATAATAAGGTGGTAATGCCAGGAGAGAATTGGGTATATTATTTTTACTTTTAACTCAAGGCATTTTGTCCTCAACGTTACTGTAAGCCCGACAGTTACAGACAAAACAGTTTCCCTGATTCATTTTACTCTAGAAGCCATTGTGCATTTATTAATATGCGTCAAAATAGTATACACTGGAACTCAGTGTAAGCTTATATTTTATTAAAGTGTCACTATGATGAAAAAATCGTCAGTCTTTTTTTTTTATCTTATCATAAAGTACATTTAAAATTAGGGTGAACGGCGCTTGTGGTTTGTCAATATCTCATCTCGTTCAGGAGATATTCACGTTTTGGCAATATGCAAATTTATGGCTGATGACGTCATTTTCTCCAAACGAGCGAAATGAAAATCGTAAAATAAGGAATATCTCTGGAAATAAACAATAGAATCTGCTTAAACTTTATATGCTTATAGTATCTAATAAAATACACTTGTCTGTGAAACTTTTGTGATTGCCATGGTAAGCGCATGCTCACAGGTTACTCTAAACCTTAAAAAGGGAATTATCATTTTTGCCTCATTGTTCAAAAATAGAAAGATTTAAACGTTTGAATTACAATGCCTACATAAGCCCTAATCTTCACATTTATTCGCTGGAGTAAGCGCTACTTGATTGCTGATAAATAAGAAAATTTAATTTGATCATTGGAGGGGGCCAGGAACCAGCAGTTTCCACGAAAACAACTAAAGTTCCACAGTGAAACGTATTTTATTTAATACTATAAGCATGCAAATTTTGAGCACTTCCTATTGTTTATTTCTAGAGATATTCCTAATTTTACGATTTTCATTTCTCTCGTTTGGAGAAAATGACGTCATCAGCCATATAATTTGCATATTTCAAAAACGTGAATATCTCTTGAACGTGATGAGTTATTTACAAACCACAAACGCCGTTCCTTCTCATTTTAAATGTACTTTATGATTAGATCAAAAAAAGACTGACGATATTTCGTCTTAGTGACACTTTAAATGTGCAACTGTATATGCTATAAAGCAGTCCAACCAAGCGATCCACTTCTTCAAAAATGGAATCAAAAATTAAACTCTTAGTAAATGCTCCTACCACGATTATTATTAATAACACTTTTTTTGCTTCATAGTTACTTATATATATTCTTCAGTTCCCTAAATGACCGATTTTTTTGTTTTCTGTTTTAGAAATATTGACTGACATGTGTTCATAAGTTGTGACAGTTGTTGCATAGGGACCACCGTGTTAGTGGTGACATTCTGATCAAACGTTATCTGTGTAGTGAATCATTGCAAAACTCAAACTAAACAAACTTAACAAATTGTTAAGTGAAGTGTGTGTAGTATATACATGCAGTATGTTTAAGCTCGTAAATGTACCACATCCACTACATGTGTACGTACATGTACAACTCATCAGATCACATTAACTACATCTCATATACAAACACTACCAGTTAGGAGCGCTATGACCATGAATTTACAACCTTACTGTAGCTCTCCATCTGACCCTCTCAATGGTTAGAGCATCTAACCAGTCATTAGAAGGTTGCAGGTTCAAACCCTGTCTGGGGCTCAGAAATTTTTTCTGAGTAATTGAGCTTGACAAACATCCAAATGCCTGTTATATATTGTGTAAGTATGTTGCATTATTACTGAGGAAATTAACTAACATTGAGGAAAATCCTGGATCTATTGTTTATGTAATTGACCGAGGTCAAAAATCTGCCAGTTTTAGTAATTTAGTGAGGGCAAACAATCTGTGATATGCAGACGGGATGTAACCAATATGTAACTTATTATGACAGTATTATTTCTGCATGTGTATACACATAGTAGAAAATTCTCATGCTAAACTAGTCAAATATCAACGAACATTCTGAAAAGTTCTTAATATGTAATTTAGCAAATTAAATTGGCTATTTCCTGACTTGGTATATTGCTATGTACTCTGTTTTATTAATTACACATTTACACTGCCTGTCAGTGTTTTGAAGATTATTGCAACCAAACGGCGCATTCACTTGATCTGATTAACTGGACTCAATTTTCCAGGGGCCGCGGAGCGTCTTTTAAAGTGTGTGCGCGGGGGGGGAGCTAAACAGGAGTGGATCTTTCTAGGCGATCCGGGGGCGGGCCCGCCCCCCCCCCCCGAAAATTTTGAAATATGGCATTTGCTACTTTCTGAGCGGTTATTTTCAGTCAGATCACAAGTTTATAAAATTTCACATTTTGCACTGTTTTTTTTTTTATGTTGACAACATACGTACAGCATTTTGGGGGAAGATTGTAGAGAGTTTTTTA